>JAWPHD010016164.1:0-51313 GCA_037043455.1 Cyrtodaria siliqua | reverse complement strand
AGTTAAATGTTTTGGTTAAATGTTTTTAGGCAAATATTTCAACTTGCTTTGTTCATAATATAGGAAAATAGTATGAAAAACGGTATCTGGTTACAAAAATAAGTTATTTATACGGGCAAAGCTCGACCGACTATAGGTTACACGTATGTACATGTATGCATGGGAATGAATATGTTAAATACTCACTAACTGACTATACTAATTTTCATTTTCGTAGTGCGTCAAACTTGATTTTTGTCTATAAAATTGCGGACGGCGCCATTTTGAAACTTCCGGTCTCATTTTTGACCAGCTTCCTGTCTCACGGTAAAGTCACGCAGACGTGATGAACAGTTGAAAGCCGAAAGTAACTTACCGGCGTTCCATTGTTAACAGAAATAATTATTTTTGAAGGATGCTCACATTTTTATGAAGGATTTCGTGTACCCAGAAGTTTTCAATATGTTTTTGAGTATTTCTAGGACTCTGAAGCGCTTCAATTTTGAAGCGTCTGTGATCGGTGTAGATGTACGTTTCGCACGTCGTAATCGGTATAGATCGTACGTTTCACACGTCGTAAAGATATTTCCACGGCGCGTTTGCGTTCTCTACGTCGTGCGACTTTTACATGCCACAGGCCTTATTCTTTGCTATTTTTACGGAAAATACGAATTAAGTAACCTTGCTGTGCAATGTTTTCGTTTAATAAACAAACAAATTAACGCATATTTCTTGTTAGCGTTTCTAAAATGAACAAATGTACTTATAAAGGGAGACTAATCTCTTGACTGTTAAAAGGACAGGTTCAAAACACGGCGAGATTTCCGGGTTCTCCATCGTATTTTAAATGGGTTCCAAGTAGGTGAGGTTTACTGAAATAAAATACATTTTTGAGACGGAATGGGTCGAATTTCGACCCCTTATAAAAAAATATGATACCAGCAATTGTGATTAAGAAAAGTTTATTTTAGTTAGAAGAGTATATGACTGAACAAAATATGTGTTTCCAGTAAAGAGATCTTACATAAAATAAGGAAAAGGCTAGACAAATACACATACTGTTTACATTAATAGCAAGTTAAAAATGTAACAATAATGTTTTAATATGAAACAGGAAATGACTAGATAACAGGCAAAGTACTTTGATACAATGAATGATTAATTGTGTATGGAATGGATGGGGACTGGAGTAAGAATTTGATAATAATAGGTAACAAAGATTAATTAAATATTCTAAATAACACTAAAAAGATAACAAAAAGAAATTTCACTAATAACAGTTTAAGAGATGAAAAAAAAACTTGCCCCTCCCCCTCCTCATCACCACCAGAGCCTTTTACTAGGTTTAGGGCTTTTTTCAAGTAAACTTGGAAAAGTCCTAGGCCTGCTGAATTTGGGAAAAAGAAGCGTGTAACTGTCCAAATTGGGAAAAAGAAATAGCGTGATTTTTGTTGTTTCGGGAGATGTTTTTTAAGGGAAATTTCATTAAAATGTACTTTTAGGTAAAATATTGATTATGTTTTATAACTGAGTTATTTTAACATACAAACTATGTAAAGTATGTCACTTAATTACCAAAAATGGGGAAAACTGCATGATTTTCGAAGTAATTTGGGTGGGGGAACTGGCCTTAATACGGACAGCTGCGAACAAAGGGTTAAACGGCCTCGACTACCTACCTACTACTATCTATGAGTCTCATTCATTAAACATAGAAAAAACATCCTATGTATTTTGATGGGTATTTATGCCAACAAATAGAACCTTGATATTTCAATGTTATGTATACACTTACATTCCGTTGGACATACTAGAATAAATAATAAACATGTTGCTAGATTCTTTGAGATTATCTACAGTGGTTCTGTCAGAGAAGGCTCGGATTACAAATAAACATGTGTTCACCGTGACCGGACCATCTCCTTTAAAACGCTGCCGACATATTTTATGAGAATAAAACGAATCTATTTTTTCCGAAAACTGGTCAGTTTGTTAGCCCCCGAAAATTGAAATACAAGGACTCACACAAAAACTGCACCAAAAATGCTTGTTCATATTTTCTGTGTAAAGAAAAATATCAAATAACGTCTGCACTCAAATCTATCCGTATCTAATTGTTCTCGAGTTCAAAGTCTTAATTATTACAGTTACAAAATAAAACAAAAAGCTGACCTTCCTACCAACTACTTATTGTTGCAGTAAACACGGGTATTATTTTATTAGGCCTTACAAATATATTGTATTTACATATTTGTGTAAAGATCTATCTATAACTATTTCCTGACTTTAAGATCTGATGAAATTTATAGTTACTAACCCTTAAAATTGAGATGGGTAAAAAGTGTACATGCTATCAAATTGCTTTGCCCGTTACATAGGTAGTGCCTATTTCATATTAAAAAAAAATAATCAATTTTAGCGAATGTATATTGTATAGGTTATAATAGCGTAAACATCGTAAATGAGTATCCATGCCCGTTCCACAGTAAATTTAGAATGTTGACAACCTGTTAAAAACTCAAACCTGATCAAAATTCTGGGAAACTTACTTTATCATGCAAATAAACATGTCTGCTATTAAACATGAACATTTCTTCAGCTGTATACTAACACCGGGATCAATGGTCAAAGCTATTTTACCCCTTGCAATTTCGCACCCTGTCTACTTTCACTTTTGAAATTTATATTAAAAAACGGTCAAAACATGAGCTCCATTCTCAAATATCAACAACATGTCCAGAATACAGTTACAGCCAAAAAATAACAGGAAACTGCAAAAAAAATAGTTTTTTAAGAAATCCAGCTGGCGAGCACATCCGGCTGATTTAGTGGAATTAAACCTGTATGCACAGCGGCTACTGGTAAACAAAGATGTATTACGTTGAGAACATTACATTTAGATTTCATTCAATTTACTCTTGAGTACCCTTTACACTATACTATTTAAAAAACAGTTCTCAGGCACCGTTTTCTTAGGTGTTTTATTTTTGGCCATTGTTTACTGTGACACCGGTATCGCCATTTTGTAATCACATGACCTCAGCTATCGTCACGTGATTTGTGTGGGTGGCAGGGATTATTGGCTTCAATATCACTGCGCGGAGGTTGGTACATAGTATGAACGTACACGTGTTCTCACACGTCATACTGTATTCTTCTGGATTAAACATCCGACATCCAACTTTAGCCAGATTCGAATATATCGTCGTGTCCCTTTTTCCAATCGTACAAACTCGCCCATTTCCGCAGATCATCGGAAATAACGCTCGTAGGTATTTCCAAAGATACCCGTCGATTTGATGGGTTTGGGTGATTTGCCCCGGCAAAGTACCATGTAGACCGTAACAAATATATAGACCCAAAAATGGATTGATTTTAAACATATTTGTATAATTTATTAAATTTTATACTCTTTTGAAATAAGTCTTATCATTTTATAGTCAGTTTAAGTTAAAATAGTTAAATATAAAAATATTTTGAAATTAATTCCGTACTGTTTTTTCTTTACACGACAAAAACAGTAGCCAATCGTGAACTCTCGGCCAAATCCGCAATTATTCGGGATGAAGGTTCAATGGTCACTCCCAGTGTTTATTCCAGGTGACTAAACCCACGTGACCGACAAGTAGTATCCAAGATGGTGTCTATTCTAGACTTGTAAATGTGCAGGGCCCCGTTTTATTAAACATCTTACGATAAGACTCAAATTTCGAAACTGTTCACATGTTTGCACCTGAGCATTCAATGTAGACACCTATGCGTGCATTATGTACAGAAATATCAAATGTATAAGAAAATGAAATGAAATCGCATTCAATTGTGAATTGTAAATCAAAGTAAAACATTTAAAAAAAATACTAGGCTGGACTTTTCATCCTAGACTTTGCAGGAGCATAAGTCTGGAGTTTAAATTGTCCGATTACATTCTCATGCCTCTTAATTACGTGTGTACATGTCTGGATTGTACATTGGTAAAGGTATACGTGTATAATGAAGTATGCACATGTCTGTTTTAACATCTTCATGTTTCGCAATTACATGTATACACGTCTCCATTTTACAAGTGTACATTTACAAAAGTAAAATGTAGTATTTACATGTCCGCATTTCTAAGTTTACAAATGTAAAATGTAGTATCAACATGTCTGCATTTCTAAGTTTAGCAAATGTACAATGTAGTATCACATGTCTGCATTTCTAAGTTTACAAATGATGTAAAATGTAGTATCAACATGTCTGCATTTCTAAGTTTACAAACGTAAAATGTAGTATCAACATGTCTGCATTTCTAAGTTTACAAATGTAAAATGTAGTATCAACATGTCTGGATTTTTGGCGTTAATAGTTTTCCATAAGCCGGAAGTACGCCTCAACGCACACTGTTAACCAGCCGTTACAAATATTCTGATACAGGTCAGTTAAAATTGCGGGGAAAATAAGATTTCGGGTTGTTTCAGGGGTAAACTTTAAAGCAGTTTGCCAGTTAAAGTGCAGATAACTCAGCCAAAAGGCTTTAATCTGACTAACAAGATAGAACCAATTTAAACTATCACACCGTGGGTTACCCCTAACACCGCATTCAGGCGGTATCGACGCTTTTGGCTCATTAAACAAATAGGGAAAATGCTCATTTTACAAGAGCTGTCACCATTAAACATACCTAGCCAATATAATGATAAACTGGGGTTGATAATCTTGTTTGTTTGTTATTCGCCAAAATAAAATTCTGTCAGAAAAGCACATGTTTGTGTTCACATCTGCATGCCATTTGGAGCAGTGATATAATTGACAAGAAAAGTGATCTGGCTGATTGTATTCTCCCAGTATTTATTAGAAATATTTTTTTTCTTCATTTCAATGCCAAAAACGATGTTATCCAGCCTTTTTACGCCTTGCTCCATATTTGGAATATGTTTTTCGAGCGCTACTTTCGGTTACGACCCCGGAAGCAAAACAATACCGGTCCGGTCCGACACGTTTTATGGCAGAAGTGGGGAAAAAAGATGTTTCCGGTCTTAAAAAATGACAGCAGTTAAGACAAATTATTCGTTTATGTATTAAATCTTAGTTCTCCGAGGAACGACCGTGTGCATTCGGATCTACGCTACAATAACTATCCAAAGTGTTCGTTATTCCATGAAATGTTTGGTTTATAATCATTCATGATACATGTGACGAAAAGTAAAACAATTCCATGTGCTCCGACTTTGAATCAAGTTGTTTCCGGATTTATAGCTCGAAATACGAAATATTTGCTGCCCATAGACGCACAAGCTACATACAAATCCATATGCAACTTCTTTGGCATTAAGTTGTTAAGGCATTATACGTTTTATAGTAAAAACGTGCGGTAACGAAGCAGATATTGAAAACGCAGATATGTATAACAAGAAAAGTCATAGTATACAATATATACTATGACGACGAGCGGCAATAAGAATGAAATTGTAGAATATATTTGTTTTAATTCATTGCATTGGAATTAGAGCATCATGTGCGGTTTGTTTGTGTAATCCTGATCTGGCATTTACCTACGAGAGGTGATACAAACTTCCAGAACAGGTTACTGTAGTAATGATCCTTTTATTATATACCTCTTACACATCATTAACATAGAAACATTTGCATTGCTATTGCATACACATTCAATAAAGCATACTATTTCTCGATAAAGTGCATCGGGAAAATGTATGTAGTTTTAAGGTGTTGGTGTCATAGGTTTGACCTACTTGTTTTGGTTGTATGACGCAACGTCGTCTTGACGTTCTCGTGCATAGTGGCGTAAAACTTGCTTGAACTGCTGTTCTATTTTTAGTAAGATAGTGATACTCATTCTATTTTTAGAAGCATAGTGATAACCTGTAGTGTGATACAGGTTGTTGTATTCCATTGTAAGAAGATGACGGTACTATGTATATATTATTGACAGGTATATAATAAATATATATATATATATACACTAATAATAAAAAAAAAGGCAAAACATCTGTTAAAGTTTGGTAAAGTTCAGATGAAAAATGCACTACCTAAGACACAACTAGGTCGAAATAGAATATGTTTTCTTCCAAAGATGAAGCTATAAATTAAGTTTAAAACATCTAGTGCATAATTCTAGTTCATGAGAAAGTGATGTAAATGTAACAATTAAAGTTATCTGCCCTTTGCTTGGATGGTGACGGTCACATCCACATTTGCTTTGTCACATTGCCATGTACCACCCAAGATACAACTATAAGCAAATTTTGCAAGTTGTAGTGCATACAGTTTGTGAAAAAGTGACCTAAACGCAAAAGTTGAACATAAAAATTAGTAAGTTATTTGCCCTTTGCTTGGAGGGTCAAGGTCACTTCCACATTTGCTTTGTCACGTTGCAATGTACCACCCATGATACAACTATAAGCAAAGTTTGAAAGGTCTAGTGCATACAGTTTGTGAGAAAATTACATAAACGCAAAACTTGAATGTTGACGCCGCTGCCGTCGGAACAGCAACACCTATGTCAAAAACACACTCTGGTAATAATAGGATGAATGACTATCAAATGTACATATTTTTAAGTTCATGCTGTACAAAAACAACATTACTGATGTGGAAAAAAATAATTGTATGTACAACTCAGTGTGTCAGGTCCCTGCCAAGACTTGAACTTGAATCTCTTTTCTCGAAAGAAAAGCGTGTTTCCTTACACTACAGAGATCGCCTAGACATCACAAAAAGAGTGTACAAAACTAAGCGAAATTAATAAAGATGTAGATCAAAAAAATGTCAAACTAAACTATCACTGAAGGTTATTAATACCCTTGCAAACGCATACCCCATGACTTCATGTATATGCGCAGTTCCACTTCATACTGATGCTTCTCACAATGTTTGGGGTATGACAGAGGTCACAGTGACCTTATTTTGGTATGTGACACACTGCTATCCCAAGATGTATCCACATACCAAGTTTGGTAAGACATAGTGTTATAGTATTGAAAATACGGTGCGGACAAGCATTTTCTATGACAGAGGGTCACAGGTCAAGGTCAAAGTCATAGTGGCCTTATTTTGGTATGCGACACACAGCTATCCCGAAATGTATCCACATACCAAGTTTGGTATCTCTAAGTGTTATAGTATTGAAAATACAATGCAGACAAGAGGTGAAAGAGTCTGTGGATGCTCTACTGGCTAAATGTGCAGGAGACCGTAACACATTTTCAACATTCATTCAACCGGCACATGGCAATGATATAGGCCACTAGTTGTTGAATGCCAGCCAGGGTAGCAGGAGAACTAGTCTGTACAAAGTGAGTGTATTACAGGGTTCCCACAGTTTTTTGAGAACAAAACTCAAGGTCTTTTCCAGGTTTCCCCACAGTTTTCAAGGAAAATTTATACCAGTGTTTGTCCGACACCGTTGTTGCAAAAACGTTAAATTGTTCGCAGTACTAATATGTGACATCACAGAAGATGTAAGTTTATTGTTTTTGACAAGTATTGACTTTAACCCGCTGTTTTTCAGGCCGTTCTCCCTCCTATGAAGGAAATTTAGTGTTGACATTTAACTTGTTCTCAGACGACATGCTTTATCGATTCAAATAATTAGACGCTTGCACATACGACGGAACATTGCGAGTTTTATTCGTAAATACTCAGCTAAAATCGTCAACATATTTTATGAGTCATCCGGTGAGATATCGAATTTGTACGACAGCGATCGAAAACAAAAGTACAATTTGGGCTTCACATTTCATTGATCAGAGCATTAACACATCTTTATGATTGTTCACGAATATCAATGGTTAATGTGTATTGGCTTACTAGGCCCACGTTAACCATTTGCCAAATCGCCATAGGCAAAAAGTAACCTGAACTGGCGAATGAAAACCGTAAGAAATGCACACCAAATTTGCCAGACATCGGCGGTCTGACGAATCCAAATTTATGACCGATTTTGTCTAAAAGATCTCGGAAAATCCCGAATTCTAATTCACAAAGTCTTTCACTGTTTATAAGCCACTATCCCGCTGAGTGTTTTAGCTAATTAGTGACAATCCATTTAGATAGATAAACTAATTATGGCAGCGTTTATTGAGAGCCACTGTCAAATTGTCGGTGCGATAAGACTCCGCCCACTGTTCCGCCTCTTGCTGTCAATCAACTGGTTTGTGTCCCCGCGCTCAACATTATCTACAGATTTAACTGTGTGATCGAGCCGGGTAAAACATCAAATGTGGCGCCCTCTAGCGGCCAAAATGGCTGATCAAAACAGAAAGTTTGAAAATGTTTGCTTACGAATTGGCCAGACATACTCAGCCCGTCGGTGTTTACGATCACTGATAAGTGTTAAAGGGACACATGGCAATCTTGATTTTTTAAAAACTAACGGCATCGCGTTCGTTAGTTTTTCTACATAAATTTCATTTGTTCAATCATTTATGCTAATTATAAGAATTGTATTAAGCCATTTTTTTTTTGCATATTATTATTTTTTTTATATTATTGCACCAGAAATATATTAAAACTTATAGTATAAGACGAAATAGTGAATACTTAAAATTTGATTTATTTAAATGTAACCAGGGTAAAAGTAACAAGAGGTCAATGACCTTGAAGCTCTACTGATTGATTTTGATTTCAGGAAGTAGTCGCTACAGACTTGTTTTTTGAAAAATTATTTTTAGCCGTGGCGACCATCTTGAATTTCTGGCCGATCTGAAATTGTGCTAGGATCAATTAAACATTAAGAGCAACATTCCTGTAAAGTTTCATGAAAATCTGCCAAGTAGTTTCAAAGGATTAGTCGCTACAAGTTTTTACTATATAACTCTATGTAAACAAAGATGGCTGCTGGCAGCCATGTTTAACGTTGAATCAAAACAATTTTTGACAAGGACCAACATCATGTCATGCTGATCATTTTACAAGTCCAATATCAATATCACTTGTAGTTTTCAAGTAGTAGTCGTTACAAACTTGTATTTTGAAAATCTATTTTTAGCCATGGCAGCCATCTTGAATTTCCGGGCGACCTGAAATTTTGCTAGGACCAATTAGACATCAAGAGCAACATTCCTGTGAAGTTTCATGAAAATCCGTCAAGTATTTTCAGAGAAGTAGTCGCTACAAGTTTTCATCATATAACTCTATGTAAACAAAGATGGCCACTGGCAGCCATGTTTAACGTCGAATCAAAATAATGTTTGACTCTTATAACTATCATGTCATGCTGATCATTTTACAAAAAGTCCCATATCAATATCACTTATAGTTTTCAAGACGTAGTCGCTACAAACTTCTTTTTTAAAAATCTATTTTTAGCTGTGGTGGCCATCTTGAATTTCTGGCCGATCTGAAATTTTGCTAGGATCAATTAGACATTAAGAGCAATATTCCTGTAGAGTTTCATGATAATCTGTCAAGTAGTTTCAAAGGAGTAGTCGCTACAAGTTTTTACTATATAACTATGTAAAAAAAGATGGCCTCTGGCAGCCATGTTTAACTTTGAATCAAAATGATTTTTGACAAGGACCAAAAGCATGTCATGCTGATCATTTTACAAAAAGTCCCATATCAATATCACTTATAGTTTTCAAGACGTAGTCGCTACAAACTTCTTTTTTAAAAATCTATTTTTAGCTGTGGTGGCCATCTTGAATTTCTGGCCGATCTGAAATTTTGCTAGGATCAATTAGACATTAAGAGCAATATTCCTGTAGAGTTTCATGATAATCTGTCAAGTAGTTTCAAAGGAGTAGTCGCTACAAGTTTTTACTATATAACTATGTAAAAAAAGATGGCCTCTGGCAGCCATGTTTAACTTTGAATCAAAATGATTTTTGACAAGGACCAAAATCATGTCATGCTGATCATTTTAGAAAAAGTCCCATATCAATATCACTTATAGTTTTCAAGAAGTAGTCGCTACAAACTTGTATTTTGAAAAATTATTTTTAGCTGTGGCGGCCATCTTGAATTTCCGACCGACCTGAAATTTTTCTAGGATCAATTAGACATCAAGAGCAACATTCCTGTGAAGTTTCATGAAAATCCGTCAAGTAGTTTCAGAGGAGTAGTTGCTACAAGTTTTCATTATATAACTCTATGTAAACAAAGATGGCCGCTGGCAGCCATGTTTAACGTCGAATCAAAACGATTTTCGACAAGGACCAACATCATGTCATGCTGATCATTTTAGAAAAAGTCCCATATCAATATCACTTATAGTTTTTATGAAGAAGTCGCTACAAACTTGTTTTTTAAAAACCTATTTTTAGATCTGGCGGCCATCTTGGATTTCACATCAACATGAATTTTTGCTAGGATGAACTAGACTTCATGGGCAACATTTCTGTAAAGTTTCATGAATATCCATTCAGTAGTTTCAGAGGAGAAGTCGCTACCAAAAAAAAGTTTACAGACAGACGGACGCCGCACCACGGCATAAGCTCTGCTGATCTCTGATCGGTAGAGCTAAAAATGATACTGGATATATAAATTGAGACACCCATTTGAAATGCTGCAAGATATCCCAGGTGTCCCTTTAAGTGCCTACTAATTAGTTGTACACACGGTAGCGTAAACTGAAACAATGGCAAGTGTGAACCGATGTTTGATCGGCTGTTTCTGAATTGGGTTCATTTTATGGTTGATTGTTCAGTCAACATGAAACAATACAAAAGGTGTGATTACTGAAAATATTGGTGTATGATTGAGTTTAGCGTGAATTGAATCACAGTCTATATGACGCGTAAGTTACCTGGTAACAAACAAACACCTTGTTAATACGGAACAAAATTACGCGTTGGAAATGATCCAGATTTAAAATCTGGCAAATATTGCAACATCGTGTTTGAACGATAGTTTAACTTCATTTTTATAGTGCAAAAAGTCACTCGCCCTGTCGGACGACCAGACGCCAAATGTTACTCGTTCGCAGGCAGCTTGCATTTTTTAAACCCCATGCTTACGTAAAGTACGGAATATCAATTGACGTACACCTTTATTTTTATAAATCACCGGGATTCCACACTTGGAGAGGCTACACAACACATTTTCCCCCCGAATAAATCCCGTTTTTTTACTGATTTGGGTAAAATTCGAGGGTTTTTCATGGCCTGGAATTACTGTTTTCAAATTCCCGACTTTTTCCCGATTTCCCGGTATGGGAACCATGATATTATGTCCTATAATGGGCATAACACCGCCGAAAGTCATTCAACTTTAACACAACAATGGCAGTGCAACTAGGCTTGGTATAGTTCTATGACATAAAACGTCACAGATTACAGAGCTACAGATAAGCAACGTATTTGCATAAATTTCCAGTTAAAACTCCCTAAATACACAATTAAATTACTTTATTGGTGCGTACCAATTACGTTTAACAAATTAATTACGCAAAATAACTGTTTTTGTCAGCGTATCATATTTTATGATATCCATTACCGTGAAGACGGCCAATATCAAACGGCATGCATCGCCGTTTCCAGTCAATTCTCAAATAAGCGAGCCATTGAGATTGGCTAAATGTGACTGGTTATTAAGTTTATTTTTTTTCACTCGAAAGTAAATCAAATCAAAATGTTGTATACTGTCTATTTTTAATTATTCGGCATCACCGAAGCACTCCACTTTCTCTAAACAACTTCAACATGGCAAAAAGAGGCGCAGGTGTTTAAACTCAGTGGAAGAATAATCATTATCGCTAAATATTAATAACTAACTCAGAACACAATAATAAGTAACGTTACTAACTCAGAACACATTACTAACTAACGTTGCGACGTTGAGTCGTGACGTCAATAAAGTGTTGCTGACGTCGACGTCATCCGCCGATAACATTCAATAAAGCGAATATTTGTTTGCAAAAACGTAATTTCAAATGTAATAAATAGATTATTTAACTGCTGGGATCGATTATGGGTAATCCTTCACTTGATGGTAGACGTGCTTTGTTTTTTCACTCGCTCGCATGCGATCGTTCGTGAAAAGAACCACACGCCTACCTCTTGTGAAGGATTTCCCTATAATCGATCCAAGCAGTTAAATAATCTCTATATAATTCATTTAGGGCCCTGGTTTTGTATCACTGCTTAACACAGAAGTTCAGAGAGATATTGCACAGGGTATAGTTCTACCTGTACACTGGACAGACTACTTTACATCCCTCCGAAGGATGACCTATATTCACAGTACCATGCCCAAGTAAGATACTGCGGGAGTTTGTTTGAAAAATCCGGGATGTGACTCCACTGGAAATCAAACACGTGATTTCTGGGACTCGAGTCAAGAATGCTTAACACTTGGCGACCGCAGGATTAAGTTTCCAAAATTATATGGAAACAAAAGAGCACAAGATGTTTCGAAAGATAAACATTCAAGAAAAATAGGTCTGGAAGTCTCCTGAAACATGGAGTCATACACAAATATCCTAGAACAATTCGGTATACACAGGGTCTGAATGACCCTGACTACCACAACAGCCATGATTCTCATATCTCCGTCTAGGTATTTTGTTCTTCTTTTAGATTAGATACTACAGATTAACAAATATGCAAACGACGACTAGAAACGTCAGGGAATGTTTATGCACACATAACCTTCCAATTGTTCACTCGAATATTTAAACATGCAGATGAATAACAAATAAGTTATCATTTTACGCAGTCTAGATCATCTGTGACGCTTGCTTGTTTACAAAATTATCAGGCGTCGAACATGATCAAGACTAATTTCATTTAGGTCAACGCAAACAATACACGTGTTACACAAAACATTCATAAACTGAAAATGTGAGCTAACTTTATAGACACGTATGACAGTGGAGAGTGTAAACTTGCACATATTCTACTTACGATAAATTGTTGCGTCCTAACTGGAGCACTCTCACTGCACAAAAGAAAACAAAATGGAGGAATGGCCGCATCAAAACGGAAATGGAATGCTATGACGTCAGGCTATGCCAGTAACACATTACTTTCATGAAACGCCTCCCGAGTATTGGCGATCTGGGCAGTGAGGTATAAAACAACTTTCTGCTCACTATAAAAGACACATACATCTATATAAATCTTCCTTGGAATTTTATTAGAACAAAATGTATTTCACATCGATTCAAAAACATATACAGAAAATGGAATTCGCAATTAACTATCTCCATACACGAGGGGTACAGCAAATTCACGCTTCACTGTGCACTATATGCAGTATATAGAATCTCGAATTAGGTCAAACTCCATCACAGTATTAGAGCGTTCTAATGGTTTCCATACGTCGCAGAGTGGAAGAAGACTGTTAATGTTTTTCCTATATAAGTCTATGTAAGACTTTAACCCTTCAGGCTGGCTGAATTTGTACAAAGGGTCATCATTTGAACAAATTTGATAGAGGACCATAAGCTTAAAGCAAATGCGCAATGTCAAACCTCTGTCTCTTGCAGTTTTAGAGAAGATATTTTTTCGTTTGTCTCTACGCAAGTCTATGAAAAACTGTGACCTCAGGGGTGGTGTCAAATGTGACCCCAGAGGTGGTGTCAAGTGTGACCCCAGGGTCACCATTTGAATAAACTTGGTAAAGGACCATAAACTTTTTATAACATTGAAAATTTTAAACCTCTGGCTGCTGTAGATTCAGAGAAACAAAATAAATTCCTATATAAGTCTATGTAAAACTGTGACCCCACGGGGCGGGGCCAAATTTTAAATCGTGGTCACCATTTAAGCAAACTTGTTAGAACACCATAACGTTATCGTAAATGCAAAATATTAAACAACTGCCTCTTGCAGTTTCAGAGAATAACAGTTTTTTAATGTTTTTCCTATACAAGTCTATGTTAAACTGTAACCACCTGGGCGGAGCCAAACTTTGACATCAGGGTCACCATTCAAGCAAACCTGGTAGACGACCATAAGCGTATAGGACATGCAAAATATTAAAGCTCTGGCTCTTGCAGTTTTAAAGAAGAAGATTTTTGAAATTGTTTCCCTATATAAGTCTGTATAAAACTGTGACCCCCTGGTCCGCTGATTTTGACCCCAGGATCACCGTTTGAGTAAACTTAGTAGAGGATCATAAGCTGGTGATACATGTAATACATGAGAGCTCTTGTCTTGTGGTTTCAGAGAAGATTTTTTAAAGTTTTTTCCTATATCAGTCTATGGGAAAGATGCAAAATCTCAATATACAAACTCTAGACCCCCGGGGCACAGCCATTTTGACCCCCTGGGGACTTCATTTGATCAAACTTGATAGTATAGGCAGTGGCGATCATTTTAAGAGAAAAACTGTCAAAATCTGTGGCGTTTCTGGAGAGGAAGATTTTTTATGTTTTCAACCATATATGGTTATAGCCGCCATGTTAAATGTCGCGCAGACCTAATTTTAACAAATCTAAATAGCATTCATCCGAGGAACATCCTTGTGAAGGTTGGCCAAACCTACTTTTAACAAAGGTTTCTGAGGAGGTCGTTTGAAGCAAAACTTTACGACACCGACAACGAGTGTTCCCTAAAAGGTACATTTCACAGCGACAGAGGAAAGTGTTGTCTTTGTTTGTTGTTAATTATTTTGTTGTTACGCAAGAGGGGGAATGGGGAATATACTACTTCGAGGGGCAAAGGGGTCAAATTGCGGCAAATATTTTTGGTACAAGAGAGCAAGAGTAGAATGAGCAGAACAACATTTTCGTACTGTTTTTATGAAGACACTAATTTGCAATTGTACATGTCCTTTCACGAAAGCGGCTTAGATAGCTCTGTGAAATGTCCTGCTTGATTACTGTGTAAGTGCACTGTGAAGTGTGTCAACGGCACAATTATTGGATGTTTTACTGCACTTGCCCATTTCCATGAAAAATCCCATGAATTCCTCAATGTAACAGTATCAGTTATGTTCCCGATATATACAAACCAAACAGCGCAAACAATAATTAATCACAAATTACCAAAGTGTGAAATACTAACCTGGCAAATGCCTGCAGCCACTGCAGCTTTCTGTGAACACCACAAGCGGGACACACAACAATGCAAATATGTTTACACTGGAAATAAGAAAAAAACACCATGTAAACAAGTGTACAAGACATAATGGGAGAAAGTTAAGGAAGTTCAACATGGCAACACTATATGTTTTGATAGGCATAAATCCACCAACTTATACCTCAACCATAGAACAGAACAGAATTACTGTGAAAGTGAGGATACTAAATGCGTGTTTGTATGCGTGTTACGTCAATTGGACCACATGTAAGGTTATATATCGTGTTGTTTTCCTCTTCACCCTTTTGCAAATGATACCAATACGTACTCAGACAAAAGCAGTCACATTACAGTGTACATGGTCGTATAGTGTTTCATTACCCTCGCCTAAAAGAAAACAGTTTCCATCTTCTTCTCTTTCAATAAAGTTCCACTGAAGAAAAACTTGTGTACGGAACACGGATGCGCCGGGCAACAATCAGGGAAAGCTGTGGTATTACTTGGTATTTTTTGATGTGGTATCAATATGCATATCTAAACTTCATTGGTAGGCATCCTGAATGGTTAAAACAAAGAAACGGCTGAAGACTGTGGGAGAAGATTCACACACAACTAGGACTACCAGGTTTTACAAAACCACAGCCGTAGCTCCACCGATACAAGGTCTACTTTATCCCATAATCGATATGCACATATTGACATGACGGTTATGGATCCTGTAAGTTAAAATATATGTATCTCCATTGCTTACCACTTGCAAGTGAGAGATGATGTAGGGAAAGTCATAACGCAAAAAAAAAAAATCTGAGGTTACTCCAGTGTAAAATACTAACCTGGGAGGTCTTCACTGACTGCAGTTTTTTTTCAACACCTGTAGCAGGACTCACACCAATGCAGGGTACGTGTACACTGAAAATACAATCCAAAACATCATGTGAGAAAGGCCACAGGGCATAAAGTTTGCTAAACCTTGGAAAGAAAAGACATGGTAACAGTATCTGTTTTGTAAAATGAACCATTAATTCGAAGACTTGTGAAGACTGAAAAGCGCACGGTCTATTAAACATGGACCACAAACCTTGGAAAGAAAAGACATGGTAAAAGTATCTGTTTTGTAAAATGTACCATTAATTCGAAGACTTCACCATGGCCAATTGTAGGTGTTAATACATGAATGGCCATATAAGCCTCTACCGTAGACAAATGAAGGTATTAATATATGAATGGCCATATAAGCAGGGTTTGAAATTTAATTTTACACACTTTACTTGTCCCCAGTCACATTTACATGTAAAATTGATACAAAATACAAGATCAATCATGAAAGTGACATTACATTCAATCACATGCATTCCACAAATGAAAACAAAATGGGTTTTCCTTGACATTTACAATATGCTCACCAACGTTTTGACATTTTTTCAGTCATAAGTTTTAAAAATGTAAAATTCATTTGTCCATAGCACAGGTCACCTGGGACAATTAACTTGTCCCCAGTAAAATCTACATGGCACAGGACAAGGGGACACATGTTAATGTCAAGCCTTTATCTAAACACACAAGTGCAACACACATCTGCCACTCAGCAAACTACATACGTAATACTAACCTGACAAAGACCTTCGTTTACCATCACACCATCTCTACAAAACTTGGTGAAAGCCAAACAACCAGCAACACACAGCACTGAAAAGGACATCATTCAAACTCTGTCAATATATTATAAGCAATAAAAACTCACTATACATGTTACACATAAAGTTATTGATTTTATCAAACATGCCAAACTATAAAGGCAAATCTTTACGGCCCGTTATTCATTGCAGCATATTCCAACTGGAGCACGTTTCATTTAATACATACACCGGCTACGTCACAACTGACAGGGCTTTTTCAGCCTGTCTCACGGGGCCGATATTCGGCCCATATCGGCCCCGTTCCCAATGCCAAATAGCGACCATTTTTCCCAATTTCAAGAAAAAATTTCCCAATCTCGGAAAAAAATCCCATTTCAACAGAAATACCTTTTGCTTATAAAATAGAAACAAATGAATAAACGAGAAACCATATAATCAAGAGACTTTTCAAATTACGCGAATCGTTTGTTTACTTTTGATCGGTGATCTGTGAAAACTACATTCCGTGAATTTATGTATGTAACCGGTGTAAAAACATGGACAACGGTCTCTATACCGTACCGCAAGTTGAAGATGCATCGCGGCGCCATTCCCGATTACTTATATTATGGTCAATATATGGTTTGAAAGTTAACAGAAATTAATTTTTATTTCATAAACCAAAGTATTTTCGCCATAATAGTTTGACTGCGTATAAAATGGAAAGGAATTATGAAGCAAAAACGGTACGTACGGTACCGGATTTGCAGTACCGGCTTTTATACTGGGCACCGCGAAAACTCGTCACGTGACGAAAAATGTCGCATAATAGTAAATATTACGCGAAGAGACCTAGAAAAAAAGATGCCAAGGGTACCCCATCACTTAAATCTCTGTGGAACAAAACATCTAACGTTTCAAATGCCCCTGAAAGTTCTTGCCCGGCGGAATCTGACCAAGTGTCTGAGGCCCAGATAGGTGATGATGGCCATACATCTACTGATACATCTCCGACAGACACAGTGAATTGTAATGAACCTACAAACGTTGAAACAGTATATCAGATTTGTAATGATAGCCCTTCTCCCCAACCTGACCCTGATAAATCCAACATAGTCTGAACTTGTTATGTACTTATCTGAGAAGCTCCCTTGGCCAGGCCAAACTCTCAAATTTGATGAGAATTTGTATTGAAGGGCCTGTAGAGCTGTCTGAACAAACTCTTGAAGAGCTCTGTAATACTTTCAGAGACAGCAAAGCAAGACAAATTAAGCTGTAAAGCAGAATAATAAATGTTGAAATTTCCCAATTGGTTTGATTTGTTGATAATTTTTTCCCCCAAATTTGACTATTTACCGCGTAAAAAATTCCCAATTTGGGCAGGGGCCTTTTTCCCAAAAACCCCTGAAAAAGCCCTGACTGATGATAGGCCTCGCATTACCGCGCAAAATATGACTTTTGCCTACATACACATAACCTCCACTGGATAACTTTATATTTCAATAAATTTATAAAACATTTTGCACCAAATTATTCGTTTGTATAAACACAAAAGTTCATAGCTTAATAAGTGAAACCTAATGCTTTTATTTACCATCATTTAACCATCTAAACATAACGCTTTCTCTTTCATGGCTTTTGAAGTACTTTTATTTCCAAATAATAAATGGGTATTCTGCTAATTTGCCACAAGCTAATCAAGAGGTGGCGACAAACCATTTAATAAGTTATATCAGTCAACTTGTGACAATTATTGCTCTATTTATGGATCTGACATGAGTATGTATATAGAAATTAACCTGTCAAAATTAGAAGATAGTGCCCAGTCCTTCCCGACAATATAACACGCAGGAGAAGGTACTATTGCTTACACCGCCATTGCTTACCGGCATGCCATGCGCAAAAATCACACAGATCACTCTTCAGCGACACCTGCCGGACACAATCAAGCATGTGTGGCACGTAATTTTTCAACACATGTAGGGTTACATATCAACTTGTGACAATTATTGCTCTATTTATGGATCTGACATGAGTATGTATATAGAAATTAACCTGTCAAAATTAGAAGATAGTGCCCCGGAGTGAGTACTTCCCGACAATATAACACGCAGGAGACGGTACTTTTGCTTACACCGCCATTGCTTACCGGCATGCCATGCGCAAAAATCACTCATGCCATGCGCAGATCACTCTTCAGCGACACCTGCCGGACACAATCAAGCATGTGTGGCATTTTTCAACACATGTAGGGTTACACATCATGGACAATTTTCTGTGGTGGAGGCAGACCACGTACTTTGTCTGGGTACAACCAGTACAAGAAATCAGAGAGAATTATCCTTTTACATTTATAGTGGAGTGCGTGGTTCAGTGGTAGAGCACTGAACTTCAGAACGAAAAGGTCGTGGGTTCAATCCTCGCCGTGCCCATGTTATTTATACTTGAGCAAGATAATTAATACACATTGCTTAATACTGATTCTACCCAGGGAACCTGCACATAATCGCCGAAAGGGGGTGTTGCACTATCGGTAGATAGATAGATACATGTAGGATCCAAGTCATTCTTTGAAAAAGGAGTCCAGCTCGTGGTCACCTTGCATTAAATGGAAGCCACTGAACTTTTCACTATTGTTTCTCAATGGAAATATTCCATTATATTCAGATAACAATTGTCCTGTCGCTACGACGACACTAAAAATACGACACTTTTGTACCACTCTTCAACGCATATACACACAAATTCCAATTAAAACACATTATACTGTTACAGTTTAGCATTTACTTACAATACATGCGTTTAATACGACGATTCACTTCGCTGAATCGCTGAAACAAATTAACGCGCCAAACAGGAAAAAAATGGCGGTAAATGAAAACATCCGAGGGTTTCTCGTTGTTAGTTTAGTATAGCTACTAACGGTTACCAAATGCGCAAACATCAACTACACATTTAAGGGGCATGTTTGTGGACACACTACCTTCCGACTTTTCACCCGTATATTTAATCATGGAAATTGATTGACAAACAAGTTATGTCATCAAGCGCAGTAAACTAGGTCACGCTAAGCAAACACGAAGTTGACAAACAATAACAAACCAGTCATCAACTGCGTCTGCAAACTTTATTGATACGTACAACAGTCGACGGTGTCAACTTTCTCCACATTACAACACATATTCTACTTACGACAAAATGTATACGACTTATTGCACAACGTCAAAAGCTCTCTTTGATTTCATGTGTGAAAAAAAAATGGCCGCATCAGCATCAAAAATAATAAATATGAAACAGAGGCTATGACGTCAGGCTCTTCCAACAATACATTACTTTCATGAAACGCCTCCCGAATATTGCCGATCTGGGCAGTGAGGTCTAAAACACCTTTATTCTCAATATAAAACACACATATATCTATACAACACTTCCTTGGAATTTTATTAGAACAAAATGTATTTCACATCGACTCAAAACATTATACACAAAGTGGAATTCACAATTTACTATCTCCATACACGAGGGGTACAGCAAATTCACGCTTCACTGTGCACTATATATATGCAGTATATGGAATCTCGAATTAGGTCAAACTCCATCACAGTATTAGAGCGTTCTAATGGTTTCCATACACACTAATAGTTATCTGAATTTCTATATTCATGAATAATAACGCTCTATGAAAAGGGTAACATCGCAGGCCATGAAGCATATGTGTATAAAAGTAATACCGTATGCTATGGAGCATATGTATATAAAGGGTAACACCGCAGGCTATGGAGCTTTGTATATAAAGGGTAACACCGCATGCTATGGAGCATATGTATATAAAGGGTAACACCGCATACTATGGAGCATATGAATATAAACGGTAACACCGCAGGCTATGGAACATATGTATATAAAAGGTAACACCGCAGGCTATGGAGCATATGTATTTAAAGGGTAACACCGCAGGCTATGAAGCATATGTATATAAAAGGTAACACCGCAGGCTATGGAGCAAAAATAACGGGCCATGTCGTATTTGAAAGGAATTCGTCGAACATTTTCGGTTTCCATCTATCTACATAATTATTATAATCGCGAAATGGCGTTGTAATTTGTTATACTGCAAAAATATATGTTAAGCGCTTTAAGATGTTCCCCTTTCATACTCTTTTTGAAATAGCAGCTTTTTGGCTATTTTGGTTGTTACTAAACGTGTAGGTATTCACGTTCATAAACAGATGTTATACAAAATAATATTATCAACACAAATGGCATAATAAACGTCAGAAGTATGTCTATATTCAGAGTATGTTTACCACATTCTTCGATATACTATCTAAATATTACAGTATATTAAGTATCATGTTAATAAGGTTTTTATACACGGTAGTGTTACAGCTTGCTCTCTTTGACTACTAACCTACCATATCATCCCTTATTTGTAAATAGTGTTATCATTATATATTTACATATTTAATTAACAGAAGAATAATTTGTCTTACCTGTCGCGTCATTATTTAAGATCGGAAACGTATTTTTTTCCAAATTGCCATAAAAACGGCATTACCGCCATAATGCGGAGTTAGAGGTAACCCATGGTGTATCCGATGTATAAGAACGAACTTATACAATGAATTTAATGGTTCAGCGAGTTACAACAATCACACACAAAAGAGAAAAGTAGCAGACTCGGTTTTATTGAGTCTGTTCATGAGAGGTAATTATAATATGCAACACCATTCCTAGGCTTTCATTTCTACTATGCTTAATAATATATACCTTAAAGAACAACAATTTAACAAAGCTAATGTTTTTGGTACTAACGCTTCTTTTCGCGGTTTGCATCTCTCCATTGGAAATGGTAAAATAATTATCAAAGTTTGTGGCAAGAGGGATGATTTTAATTTTGATATTGTTAATTGTCCCCATTTAGATGGGGATGTTCTCCGGCCGATTTTATGTGTGTCTCGGCTTGTTCGTTTTTCTGGGGCTTGTGCTCGAGTTGAGGACTTTAATATTCGTAATCTTTGCATTACTCAAAAGCTACTAAATCAGGACTACCGTTATCATAAACTGCTGATCTTCTTTCCAAATATAAAAGTAATTTAAAAACTCTTCTGCGAAAAGGACTATCACAACCTGACTTTTATGGTGACGTGATTTACAAACTTCGTAAGATCCTTGGTCATGATCATTTTCATTTTGTTAAACTTGTTAAACTTGTTAAACGGTTTACCAAAAGAGGTTATGACTCTATCATTTTGCAATGCACTGCATGCTTGGTGGTGGACCCATTTACAGTTCGCCATTATGCTTTCTTCTTTAATTGTGCGATGACCGGACAGGCTGTGGACCCTATGATGACGTCTACCTAAAGCCCAAAAGGACGGTGACGTTTGATGTTTGTCTACAATATTGTCTTGCGTGCCCTCAATGGTTTGTTCTCTTGTTGCCAAGTCACTGAGTACCTTCTTTGTGGCTCTCTAGGCTATTTTATTTTATTTATATATACACGAGCATCTTTGTGTTTTACTTATACTGCCTATTAATGCTGCCTTGTTGGTTAGATACTAGTTCATAGTGGGGATTTCTTTATTTACACTGTCCCGTTTTATTGGGATGACAGTAGGGTAAGTGTGAGGTTTGATGCATCCTAGAACCCGGTTTAAACCTTTTCAACCCTTTTGTGTTTGTGATGTCCTCATTCATTTATATCTATATTTACTATTTGGGTTAAACATTTGCAGTGACCCCAGTGGCATTTAATTTTATTTAAGTGTTACTGGACGTTTTTATTTCACAGCGTTTCTGGACGGGACAACCGACACGATACCATTGAATCAACGTCTGTTCGCGGATTACATGGTTCTCACACACCATTTGATCCAAAATCCCTGACATTTCCCTGACAAAAATCAAAATTTCCCGGACATTATTTTATGTTTCGGTGTTCATTTTCAGTAAGGTTTTCAATAATATGTATTACTGAATTAAGGTTTATGCCCCCTTTTGTGTATTCCCATTGAGGTTGCATTTGAAAAAGATAAAAATTAAACCTCAACTAATGTTGAATATTACATGAAACTTCCAGGTTATTATGTTTAAACATTTATCAAGGCATTGCTACCCTTGAATTATAAAAAAACATACTTGATAAATATGTTAATTAGTCAACACATGCATGACCAAGAGTACGACATAAACTGAGTATGGATCAATACACACTTTATCAAGTTCAAGTATAGCACTGTCTAGATAAAAGTGTAAACATATTAAACTGAAGTTACATGTAAAAATATTCAGCATTATTTAGTATATTTCTTTTCTTTTGATAAGGCACTTTCAATGGGACTCCACAAAGGGGACGTAATCCTTAAATGACTTTATTGACCTCAGTCCTCCCCTGCAGCAACCCTTTTGTCCCTTTTCTAACATATTTGAGACTTTTTCAATTTGAGTCTTTTATTACAATTGCTGGATATGGTATTGGCTATATACAAAGCAATTCATTACTGTGACAATAATTACATTGCCAACATTTAATATTATGGAGTCAAGTTGCTGGCATATAGCATTTGAAGTGAATAAAATATTATAGTGTCTCATTACTTACTATTTACTTAGAAGCCAAGATGAACTGTGATACAGTGCACAATGTTAGTTATCAGCACATATATGGTACACTAGTTTGCGCAGAACAGAATTATGTTCTATGTCAAAATAAACATAAATATGTGTTATGTCAAATGGAAATGAAATTCCCTGACATTTGCCAAATTTAAAAATTCACTGACAGTTTTCAAAATTCCCTGACAATTCCCTGACCTTGAACTTTTTTTCATTTTCCCCGACTTTTCCCTGACGCGTGGGAACCCTGTAGAACGGTCAACGTCTGCGTAAAATACATTTTCAAACAAACACACACACGTGCGAGAAAAATTAGTTTTGCTTGGTATTCCATCAATTGATGGAAGTTATCTCATACAATTTTTTTTTAGTACATCAATCTACATAGGACCATTTTCAAGGGCCTTGGGACGAAATATTTTCACCCTGACAGTATAACAAAACACAATTTGTCGGATATTTTTAGTAAATAGAACAAAATTGGAACGTGTAAGTGTTTTATGAACGGTGTGGGTATTACTCATAGTGCGTACTCTTTGCTTTGTCAGATACTTATGTGCATGTGAAAATAAACCGTCGTTTATGTGAGGAAAAGAGAAAAAAAATGAAACGGTCACCGTCTGTTGAGAATTTCTGATTAGAACGGCAAACGTCTGTTGCTGAAAACAGTCAATCCAATCTTTTATGAAATATAAGTAAATGTACATGCATTTTTGGTCATTTTTACCTACAACTGATCTAGATGTTTGCATAAAAACAAAAGCAATGCAACTCCAACTAGACTGCATTTTAATTAAATTGAATTGTTGTTTAACAACACATGGTTTAGGTTATTTCAGGTTACAGGAATCTGAGAACCATAGCATTCTCTTACTATCGATATATTCATATAGTTCTTAAATGTACTTTGAGGATATAGTCTGATACACGGGAACGCCCGGTCCGACGGACGAGTCTAGGAGAAGTATCTTGCCAAACGACACCCTGAAGTAACACAGTGGCGCCAGTGAGACTCGACCCCGTGATCACCGGATTCAGAATTCAACTTGCATTCCACTGGGTCACAGCAATGGAAAGAGGCAGATTTGTATTTAGTGACAAGATTCATACAAAAAACATATACATATCGCTTAAAGGGACAATCTCCGTAACGTTTAGCTTATAAAACATACACTAATTATGTTCACGAACACTACACACTACACGGACTTCAATCGCCGTTACAATAAAAGAAAAACCGCTTCGTGCGTTTGAACTCGCAGCCCGAACTAAAATTACGCTCGCAGTAATAATAGTGAGCGTACAGTAGTCGACATCGCTCCCGACTGCGATAAAACCACCACTCGTGAGTCTCTGTTTGACTACAAACCACCACTCGTGAGTCTCTGTTTGGCTACCAAGATTTAAAAGGCAAAGTTTATATGAAAAAAGAGAAGAAAATGGACAAAAGGGGCCTTAAAATAGAAAGGAGGGCCTTATGGAAGATTTTTGTTATTTACAAACCACCTAACTGGGCCACTGTCTTATAACAGCTTAAAATATATTTAAAAAAAGACCTATTTATTTAATATTGTAGCAAAATAACATTGTTTTTTATGTTAAGACCAAAAGAGGGTAATATAAGAGGGCCTTAAAGATGAAAAGAGGGCCTCAGGAAAGATAATTTTACTAACTGGGCCAGTGCCTTACAATATATGTTAAAATATTTTATAAGAGTCTCATTATTGTAGCAAGACCAAACGAGGGAAACGGCCTTAAATAAGAAGAGGGCCTCAGGAAAGATTTTGCTGCTAAATGGGCCATTGTCTTATAATAGCTGTATATGCAATTTAATATATGATAAAAATATATTCAAAGTTATCCATTTTTGTTGCAAAACAACCTTGTTTTTCATTTTATTTCATAATTTCAAAAGCTTAAGAAGCATCAATTGTAATATAATTATTATTTTTCATCCATTACATTGCCCTCGTGGTCGTTTCCTGACATACTGTAACTTATGATATTTGAGTGTTTAATTGAATTTGAATTACATTCAAAATTTAAATACTTAAAGAAATGCTTAATCCCGCTCTTTTTCCAAACAAATTTTACTCCCACCAGGATTTGAACCTGGGTCTTCTACCCTCAAAGGGTAGATGTGTTTACCGATTACACCATAGAAGTGGTACATGCTTGTACTAAGAGCAAATTAACTAAAAAATTAAGGCCTAACAAAAAAATATGTGTGTTTCCGGTTTCCCGACCGACCCTACTTTTTCACCGCCGACCCTAAATATTTTTAGCAAAAAAAAAAAAAAAGGAAATATTACAATCAAACAACAAATATTTTTATTCAAATGATAATTTTATTAGCCAGAGTAGTTAAGCATCTAATCTGGATCCAAGTCCCCCAGTATACTGTAATTTACAGTCGTTATTGACAAGATATTTGTCTTCTTCAGAATGAAATTTGGTTTGATTTATTCATTTTTATTATTGAGATATTAAAGGTATTGTCTACTGGTGCGTTAGCTGTTTGGTTTAGTATAGTTAACCCATATTTAGCCCATTTGTTGTGCTTATAATATAATGCAAATATAAACATGTGCCTAATAAATACATAAATTTATATACGCAATTAATAAAACAGTAGTTTAAGCATGAAATGATTTAGATGGGAGTTGGCTGTTTTTATAGCTGGCAACATCCGTCAGATGAGGATCATAAACGTAATCAACATGAACCTGGTGGTTCAGTAAATCTGTTGGCTGGTGGTTTGAATGATTTACATTATTTTAGCACATGTTAGGCCATATATGATGATCATCGATATCATTCATGGTGGGGGCAGACCACCCACTTTTTACTGGGTAGAACTAGTAGTGTATTCCTTCTGCATTCTGAAAGAACTGACATTTTCGTATTTAGTCAAGCTCCAAGAGTTATTCCAACCCGCAGTGAGAGAGGCCAGGTTTCATAAATAAATGACATCAACGTCTCTTTCACCGTAAATCCACGTATATAAATGACATCACTGTCTCTTTCAGCATAAATCCACGTATATAAATGACACCAGTCTCTTTCAGCATAAATCCACATATATAAATGACATCACCACCTCTTTCACCGTAAATCCACATATATAAAAGACGTCACCATCTCTTTCAGCATTAATCCACGTATATACGGTAAATGACATCACTGTCTCTTTCACCGTAAATACACGTATATAAATGACATCACCGACCCTTTCAGCATAAATCCATGTATATAAATGACACCACTGTCTCTTTCAGCATAAATCCACGCACATAAATGACATCAACGTCTCTTTCACCGTAAATCCACGTATATAAATGACATCACTGTCTCTTTCAGCATAAATCCACGTTTATAAATGACATCAACGTCTCTTTCAGGTAAAATTAAAATTAAAACAATTCAAAACAACACACACACAGATATGTAAAAAAAAAAAAAAACGGGTAGTGGGGAGGATGGGTGGTTGGGGGCGAAACAAATTTATAAAAGAAAACAGCATAGAGATATGTAAAAAAAACTCGGGTGGTGGTGATGGGGTGAGGGGATGGGTGGGGGATGGGACGGGGCCCTTGGTATCGATGAACAAAGCTTGTAAAGGCCATGAATATCAGTTCTAGAAAGCATGTCATCTTTGATTTTTTAGGATGGATGAATGGTGTTTAACAAGCTATCAACACAGTATAGGTTATTTAGAGCCGCCCTAGAGAGAGGGAAGGATACATAGGAATCCGGAAACCGTGCCCTACTCTTATTATCGAATAGATTCCTGTGGTTCTTTAACATGCTCGGAGGGTAGACCGATACACGGGACCGCCCGGTTTACGTCCCATCCGAAGGACGAGGCTAAGGAAAAGTGTCTTTCCCAAGAACACACCGACGGAACACAGTGATACCACGGAGGATTGAACCCGGGGCCTCCGGTTACCGACTGCGCCAAAAAAGCTTGTAAACCTTCTTCCCTCGAAAATAAGGGGTTGAAAGTGAAGGATTCAAGTAGGAAAGTAAATAAAAACAAAAGGAGAACCCTCGACCAAAAACAAAAGGAGGGGGTTCCCACCCCTTACCACCCTTGGCATTTCGTGGTTTGCCTTCACTAAAATGATGTTGACAAATGTTTGTATCTAAAAGTTAGCTCTAAAAGCGATCTTATGATGGAAAGTTTTTTTCGGCCGGAAATGTTTTTCGAGTAAAAATGCTCGATAATTATGTTGGAGTTGGGATGGGGGCTTCCAGACCTATCCTAGCCCTTTGCCGCTAAAGTTACCCATGAACGTTACATAAACAATGGTCTAGCTACGCCACAGTACAATCCTAAAAGAGATCTTAAGGCGAAAACAGCTTTTTTCGAATTTGTTTTCAGTTTTTTTATGATAATTATCGGCGGGAAAAAAATTCCGAGTTGGAAGTGCAAGAATTTAATACTAAATGCTCAATATTTCTACATATTCAGGTCTAGATAGATAATAATAAATCTAACTTACCTATAGAGACTCAATATTCCATGCACAAAAGTCGAAACTTCAATAAAACAATAAAATGAAAAAGGTAAACAATGACGAACAATGGCGGATATCGAGAAAGTTAAACGAACTGGAACAGAATAGAATAAAACCAATCTTGGTAGCAAAACGTGATCTGATTGGCTAATTCTTGGTAATATCTTGGTAGCGATACGTTGTTTCATTGGTAAAAACTACCAAGATATTACCAAGAATGAACCCTAGATTGTTGGTTTATTTGTAATGAGCTAAGTGGGCTATACATGTTCCAGTCCTCTCCGATTTTTCATGTGTGAGTGATTTTTGTATACATGCATTTAATGAATTTAGTGACCATGCACCGTTATCGTTCACTCTTGCTGGCAAAACGCACGACGGGAATGATAAACATTCATACGAAACTGAGTCTATAAAATGGGACGAATTGCATAGGGAACAGTTTCGATGGAGTATTATTGGTAAATTGCCATGTTTTAATGCATTGTTCGATCATTTTACTTCAGATAGCACGAATAGTGTAGATAATCTTGTATCGCAATTTACGTGTACAATGTGTGAAGTCGCTGACCCACTTTTTATGAAGCACATCAAAATCACTTCGTCGGGATTTCAAATTAAAAATAGTGACACGAAAAAATGGTTCGATGAATAATGCTACCAGTCTAAACAACTTTATAAAAAAATCATTGAGTGAGTTTAACAGATTAAAGTCAAATGAAAATAGAACATCGCTTGCTAATCTAAAACAAGTTTATAAGAGATTAATTAAAAAGAAACGACGCGCGTTTAAATTTAAGCAGGCGAAAGAGAAAATATGCGACGTTCAAAGCCTAGAGAATTTTGGAGACGTTTTTCGAAACGAAAAATCGTAAATGCCAGTATACCTGTGGATGATTTTGAGAAATATTTTTCTAATTTATTTACTCAGTAAAGATATAAAAACAACTATTTCAGAAAAATCAGAGAACTTTAATGCTAATCATGAGTTCAATGATAATGACCCATTTTCGAAGAATTAGATACAAGAATAAGAGTAGCCGAGGTAGAGTCGGCAATAAAAGAGTTAAATAAAAATAAGGCGGTTTCTGGCAATTTTATACTTAATGAATATATTTCATTGCTAGTTGTGATATATTATCGGGTCATATTACTGATATTTTTAATATTATTTTCGATACAGGTTGCTTTCCAGAAAGCTGGTCTAAGGGTTTTATGATTCCTCTACATAACAAGGCAATATTAACTCTGTTAACAATTACAGGGGAATTACATGAATTAATTGTATGAGTAAAATATTTACAAGCATCTTGAATACGCGGATTAACAAATGGTGCGAAAATAATAATATCATATCTGATGCTCAATTCGGGTTTAGAAAAGGGAGGTCAACAACAGAAGCAATATTTATTTTGCATAGCATTATAAACAAAATTCTAAACGACAAAAACAGACTTTATTGCGCATTTATAGATTTGAAAAAAGCGTTCGATTCTGTCTACAGAAAGGCGTTATGGTTAAAGCTATATAAATGTGGTGTCAACGGGTAAATGCTTAGGATAATCTGATCCATGTATGATACAGTTAAAGCATGTGTTAAGTCCTGTGGATCTAACTCCGAATTCTTTGATATTTCTATCGGTCTAAAGCAATGTGATATTGTCTCACCGATTATGTTTTCTATATTCATAGAATATTTATAACTGTTCTTATTAAACAGAATAGATGGTGGTTTATCTCTTAATGATACCACTTTCATACTGTTGCTTTTTGCTGATGATATGGCTGTACTGGGATCAAGCCCAGATGACCTTCAGCAAAGTCTTAATAGACTCTATGAATACTGTGAATCCTGGGGTCTTGAAGTTAATGCTGAAAAGACAAAAATAATTGTATTCCGTAAAAGGGGTAGAATTAAAGAATGCGAAAGGTCGTATTATAATGGAAGTTTATTAGATGTCGTCGATGATTTTAATTATTTAGGTGTGGTTCTTAATTATACTGGCTCCTTTTCGTTAAACCAACAATGTCTTTGTGGAAAAGCCTTAAAAGCAATGAATAGTATCTTGGTTAATATAAGAAAATATGAATTGAAACCAAAATTATCTCTTCAGCTTTTCGATGCTTTTGTGGCATCAATATTAAATTATGGACATATTATTTACTTCATGTATGAATTTCCTCCTCAACGTCGTAATATTTACAGCTTTAACCAGCCAGGCCAAACCCCTTAAACTGGAGCGTCGGTCACGCGTATTTTAAGAAACCGAGAATAAAACTTAATCTGCACATATACATTATTCTATGATCTGAACACCTGGAAGAAGTTTAGTTTTTGCAGTGTAATTTTGCCGTTATTTGTCGGGATAGTTTCTTTAAAGGACGATGGCATCATAATTCACTATTGACAGTAGAAACGTACATTTTGGAGAAGAGGCATTTACTGTTACATTGTATACTGTGGCTGTGATTTTGTTTCTCATTGCTTTTATTTCTCCTACTCTTGTCTATGTAATAATAAACATGTTAATGAGAAAAAAAAAAATTAAATTATGGAAGTGAAATATGGGGGATTACAAAATCAAAAGATATTGAGAGAATACAGTTAAAATGTTGTAAAATTATTTTACGTGTTAAACTTACCACAAGTTATGCTGATAATTACGGAGAGCTCTCTCGTTGCCCCTTATACATTAATAGATATGTAAAAATGATCAAATATTGGTATAAACTATTGTCTACAGAGATCATTATACTAAAAGACATATATAAGGATTTATTATCTAACTGTAAAAAGGGCGCGACGAATTGGCTAACTAATATTAAGGTTTATCCTAAACAGTAACGGTTTTAATAATGTCTGGGATAATCCCATGAGTGTTAGTTTTAAACTATTTCCTTTAATATTTAAGCAAAGATTAATAGATAATTTCATGCAACAATGAAGATCTGATATAGAAGGCAGTAGAGTTTTAACGCTATATAATGTGGTGAAAGAGAATTTTGATTTTGAAACATATCTAGAAACATTATGCTCCAAACAATTAAGAAGTTGTACAACAAGAATAAGATTATCCGCTCATTGTTTAAGAATAGAAACAGGGAGATACTCAAGAGGGAGAACAGAGAGAAACGAAAGAGTGTGCGAAATTTGTAACACTAACGATATTGAAGACGAGTACCATTTTATTTTGATCTGTACCACTTACTCTAACATTAGAAACAAATACATTCCTAAATATTACACAACTAGACCAAGCATGTTTAAATTTGTGGAATTTTTGCAGTCATTAAACATAAAGATTATTCTTAGTTTAAGTAAATTCATTTCCGATGCACTTGTATTAAGGCTATCTACATTCATTTTAACAGACTAAAAAAACACTAGATATCTTATTTTAGAACATCCTCGTTTATCATTGACATACCATAATATGTGTATGTTTTTGTTTGTTTAAATATGTATGAAACAAAGAAAAACGTTTTATTTTGTTGTATTTGCAATGTTAAATCTGTCACGTGTGTGTATATTATAATTATCATATATTTGTAATGAGGAAAAACTGTAATAGTTTAAGTCAATAAAAGTATCTATCTATCTGTCTGTCTGTCCGTCCGTCCGTCCGTCCGTCCGTCCATCCATCCGTCCTGTCTGTCTGTGTGTCTGTCTGTCTATCTATACAAGCTGTAGCAAAACGAATAAGTTCAGACACATACACCCCATAAGAAGTTGCTCGGGGAACATCCCCATCCAAGTGGGGATAATTAACAATGTCAAAATTAAAATCATCTCTCTTGTCATAGAGTTTGCTAATTAATTTACCATTTTCAATCGAGAGATCTAAATCAAGAAAAGAAGCTTTATTATCAGATATATTGAGGGACATATTAGCTTTGTTAAGCTGAAGTTCTTTAGGATAAATATAATTAACCATAGTTGGAAAGAAAGGGTTGTCAATGTTCAATATGTCATCCAGATACCGAGAGGTGTCATTAAAGGCTTCAATAACATCTGCCTGGGTATCTGGTGAAAGACTCAACATGAAATCTCTTTCATAGCAAAATAAGAACAAATCTGCGACAAGTGGTGCACAGTTCGTACCCATAGGGATACCAACAATTTTTCTATAAACGGTGGTTCCATACCTGACGAAAATATTATCTAATAGGAAGATGAGTGCTTCACAAACTTCATAGCAAGTCCACATAGTATAATTATCTAAACTACCGTTAGTAAAAAACGCTTTTATATTATTACATGCCAAAAATGTGGTATTTTCTCTAGCGAATGTGTTTTGCAAAAGAGACATTAGCTTGTCTTTAATAAGGTGATGTGGTAAGGTTGTATATAGTGTAGAGAAGTCATAATTGCTTATTGATGAAACTTGACCTTTATTGAAAATTTTATCAAGAACGTCTCCTGAATTTTTTATAGACCAAAATAAATTAATTCCAGAGTTTTCATAAGTTTTATCACAATATAGTTTAACTTGATCTTTAACGGCAGTAAGACACGAAGTTAAAAGTTTGGAGATGTTTGTTGTGGTGCAGGCACTAGAATTCGAAATAAAGCGAGCCTTATATAGATTTTTATGTAATTTAGGAATCCAGTACATAGTAGGCAGTTTATTTTGCTTATCGCTTAAATACTGTTTTATGGTCCATATATCGTGCAGACGGACCAAACCTATCCAAACCTATTTATTTCTTGAGACATCATATTAAGCTGCAACAACAGACCAAATACTTTATTTTTATCAAATTTATCGAAACGAAAAAAATGTATGAAAATGCTTATTTTAGTGACATTACGGTAACCCGACATGTCATCTAAGTTCGCACCCGGTCAGCCCATAAGGCCGGGCAATACAATGTACATACATTGATATGTTATGGAGGATATGTAGTGTACAAACGCAGTTATGGACACAGTGCAAAGAATGCATTGTCGTATATTTACGGACTGATGGACACAGTGCCAATGACATCAGGATCTTTACAGCTTATTAATTAAAATATATATATTTTTTTAATCAAGCACACAATAAATGTTATTTCAGCTTAATATCTTTGTCCAATAATTTTCGACAAGATTTGAAATTAATAAAAACAAACAGGCATTGAAACTCGTTGAAAAGGTGCCGCTGAGCACCTTCTACCCACTATAGCGTACTTACAGACGGGCGGACACTGTTCATTCAAGTCAAAATGCTTAGAAAACATAAATATCTACAAGAACATGTTATTTTATTTGTTATAGCAGGCATAAGAAATAATTTATAAAGGAATTGTGAATATTTTTCGGTTATTTTTATGTAGGCGAAATACTAACATTTGACCCCTGTTTGCCGACGGAATGGCCGTCGGATAAATTATAAAACATAAATATGCATTCAGATCAAAATTCAAAGTACATGATACAAGTTATTTTAGCTTAATATCTTTTTCCAGTAATCGTCTACAATTAACTGAATTTAATAAAATGTTCATGTTAAGATAGGCAAAATAGGGTAACAAATACTGTTTTCCTGTCCATTAACCTTGTCTATAGACCGTGCAGACGGACCAAACCTATACAAAAACTATTTATTTCTTGCGAAATCATATTAAGCTGCAAGAACAGACCAAATAAATCATTTATTTTATCAAATTTATAGAACAAAATGTATGAAAATGGCTATTTTAGTGACATTACGGTAACCCGACATGTCATCCGTAAGTTCGAACCCGGTCAGCCCTTAAGGCCGGGCTCGAGGCTTAGCTAATACAATGTCAGCACATAAGGCCGGGCAATACAATGTACATACATTGAGATTTTATGGAGGATAATGTAAATGGGTGTGATGTAGTGTACCAACGCAGTTGTGGACACAGTGCAAAGAATGCATTGTCGTATATTTATGGACTTATGGACACAGTGCAAATGACATCAGGTTCTTTTCAGCGTATTAATTAAAATATGTTTGTTTTTTAAATCAAGCACACAATAAATGTTATTTCAGCTTAATATCTTTGTCCAATAATTTTCTACAAGATTTGAAATTAATAAAAAAACAGGCATTGAAACTCATTGAAAAGGTGCCGCCGAGCACCTTCTAACCACTAAAGCGGACACTGTTCATTCTAGTCAAAGTGCTTAGAAAACATAAATATCTACATGAACATGTTATTTTATTTATTATTACATGCATAAGAAATAATTTATAAAGGAATTATGAATATTTTTCAGTTATTTGTTTGTATATAGGCGAAATACTAACATTTGACCCCTGGTTGCCGACGGAATGGCCGTCGGATAAATCATAAAACATAAATGTGCATTCAGATCATGAGTCAAAGTACATGATACAAGTAATTTTAGCTTAATATCTCTTTCCAGTAATTTTCTACTATTAACTGAAGTTAATGAAATTAGGGTGTTAAGAAAGGCAAAATAGGGTAAAATTTGATAAAATAAAAAAAGTATTGGGTCTGTTCTTGCAGCTTAATAATTATGATTTCTCAAGAAATAAATAGTTTTGGATAGGTTTGGTTCGTCTGCACGGTCTATAGACAAGGTTAATGGACAGGAAAACAATATGTGTTACCCTATTTTGCCTTTCTTAACACCCAAATTTCATTAACTTCAGTTAATAGTAGAAAATTACTGGAAAGAGATATTAAGCTAAAATTACTTGAATGCACAGGAGAATCTGTCATGATGTATTATATGTAAACTTTTACTTGGCCTATAGACTTCATCTTAAAGTCAATAAATGCTGTACATTTTGTGAATCAATAGAAACCGTAAGCCACTTGTTTATAGAATGTAAAATGGTTCAACCTTTAAATAGGGTTGTTTTGAAATTACTGCAGTTTATAAGTAAATGTAGTTTTATTCTTAGTGAAAGAGTTTTTCGCTTTTTATATTTACCAAAATTAGATAAAGATATTCATGATATTGCCTTGATTCTATTAACAGAATCAAGACATGTTATTTGGACATGCAGAAATTTGACGAAGCATGAAAATAAACAGTATACACAATACTCTTTTGTCCATACATTTTTAAATAAAATTAAGTACAGAATGTATGCTGATTTTTCGCGAATGAATTCTCTTGAGTTTGGACATTTTTGGTGTGATAATGGCTTTGGCACGTTAGATTTCACAAACAACGATTTCTCGTTTGACCCTTGTCTTGACATTAATACATATTTCTCACCAGTTCCTATCGTTTCGTAATTTACATACACAATTTGTCATAACATTCATACTCTTTTATCAAAGTCTTTTTCATCACACTGTTTCATTAACCATTATTACTCATGTATTTTAAGATATTTTGTTTGAACGCAATATTAAAGTCTTCTTCTCGTTTCAGATATGTTTTTGTTGCTCAAGTATTTTGATGGAGGATGAAATAAATGTAACCATGTTTATGTTGAGAACTAGTTTTTCAAAAAATGTATTTGAATTCATTTTGTCACTTACATGTGTTTTATTTACCTTTACAACACTTGTATCTTTCACGCTGGTACCTTTTCCCGGGATGTCAGGTGGTTCCCGACCTTACCTCGCGGGGGAACGCACTGAGGTGTATAGTTGCCAGTGATATTTTTTATTAAATTGTAAGTCGCATGCATATGGGACAAGTCTTTCGTAAAATATAGTTTCTCAACAACTTGTACTTACATGTTTTATAAACGGCACTCGCTTACGGTTTTTTCAAATGCATTTGTTAAGTGTTACTCTAAGTATAGTATAAATAATTTATGCTCACTCATTTTTTAAATAACATACAAACTCTTCTCCCCTGGACATAACAAATCACCAGTGTTAAATCGGTTTTTCAACGGACATGAACAGAACTGTGTGTAATATATATTGGACATGAACAGTGATAGTGTTGTTTTTTTTCACAGTGAGCATTTTTTAATTATTCCAGTAATCTCTTCTGTTTACGAGTGCCGTCCAGATGACTGTTTACACCATCTGGTTCTTAATTGTAAATAAATAAAGATATATGAAAAATAAAAATAAAAAGGAGATACTCTGGAAGGCTTAACCTGAAAGGGCTCACGAAGTTTTTTGTTTCTGGAATGACTTTAAACCCACACACTTCATAAGGGGCAAGGATTACTGTTTAGTAAGTGCCCTCGGAACACAGTTATTGTGTTGTTAGACCTGTCCTACTTTAATTAAATATTAATCGATTTAGCAGGAGACAAAATCTGGATAAAATATCGTTAGATGTTCCCGTCATAATGATAACATCGTTAGATGTTCCTGTTAAGGTCTGTTTAAAATTGAGAGAACTTGTTCCTGTTAAGGTCTGTTTAAAATTGAGAGAATTAATTATGGCTTATAAATAAACATTAGTGCCTTTATATAGCATATTTTGAGATCAAGTTGAATAATAAAAATTATGTTGAACACATCTGCGATTTGGTTTACTTCTGACCGCCTAAACAGTCCACATCCCGTGTACGAACCTGGGGAGAAGTAGTCTCTTCCGTGGGATACAACACCGTCGAGTTGGGTTACCTCTAAGTGAACAGACGTGACGCTGCTTATGTCTGACATAACTCGTCTTAGACCGGTAATGCCAGTTCGTTCGTCACACCGACATACACATATATACACATATACACAGTAACATCGCTATGCCCGGTTGCCCATAAGTGAATGTTTATTGTTGGGCATAACTGATCTTAAACTAGTCATGCTAATTCGCTCGTCGTCTACTCACTCACTCACTCACTCACTCACTCACTCACTCACTCACTCACTCACTCACTCACTCACTCACTCACTCACTCACTCACTATGCTAATTCGCTCGTCGTCTACTCACTCACTCACTCACTCAAAACGGCTACACATGCATGGACATTTGTAAATCGCAAAGGATGTTGTTAACAACCTTAAGCTGGAACGAGTGCAAAGGTTAGGAGTGCGTGTCCCCGGAGTAAAACGCACAATTATTTGCAAGTTTAATCAATTCCCGGATAGAGAAATGGTGCGGAGGCAAAGAATCAAACTTGAAGGAAGTGACTTCTATATGCATGAACAGTTTCCACCGGAAATCATTTCGAAACGTCGGCAACTGACTCCCAAAATGAAAGAGAGCCATCGTGCATGGATAAGCTATGACACGCTTTACATCAACGGAAACCCGATCAAGGGCGACTAGGACAACGACGAGGGTGGATTTAAAGTGAGTGTCTGGAATTGTAATTGTTTGTCTGAGAGTAAGAGACAGAATGCAAAGTTTGTGATTAAAGCAAAACGATATAATTATTTTGTTATGGCCGTGTAAAAACAGTGAACTAGAATTTTCAGGGTATCATTGTTTTAATTTCTATAAAAAAAAGTTAGACATAGAAAAGCAAAACGCAACAGTGGCGGTATAGATATATATCGGTGGTCTAGAATTATAAGGTCGTAAATGAAAAATCATAGTTTTCCGCAAAGTGAAACAAAACTGACTGACATTATAAATTGTGTTAATACTGTGAATAATCATATTGTGACATAAGCTGTAGTTTGCTCGCTTTTAAAATATAGTAATTTGTATTACAAAATTTCAATTTTGACTTTGTAATCAGAGAAAGGAATAGTTTCATCAAAAAAGTTATATCTGGCAGTTACGACCTTTAGAAATGTTATAAAAGTGATTATTACACCACTGTAAGTGTCTTTTATTTTACCAGTAATGGATAATGTGACATCCAATAGATGCAAGAGATATGTTTTATACTTTAATTTTAACAAAATAACATTTAATAACAGAGAACTTTAATGCGTATTAACTAATGAACAGAAAATTAAACAATTTATGAACAAACATTAAAACATATAACAGTTGATTCTATGCTTGTATAGCATTTTCAAGGCTACATTATGATTAGTAAGTTTATTAACTACGCATGTTTCATTAGGTACATTATTAGTCTTGATACCTGGGTTATGTCACATTAATCATCCAATACATTAGTCATCTGAGCAATCAGACTCGTTTGGTTCTGGAAGTCTTGTGGACATGCTGCTGTGCGGCAATCCTTTATAAAACGAGTGATATACATTCGGAATCACTTTTGCGTCGCACAAATGAACAAGGTCTTTGTATTTTGCAGAAGCTATTGGTATTTCCGAATTGTTAGCTCGCTTAAGGTTAAAGTCTTTAACAGGTTTCATTGCCCTTCCTCTAAGATTGCCTCTAGCTATTTCGAAGCATTTACACTCTGATTTGTAATCATAGCGAAAGTAAATTTTGTTCGGCTCCTCCTTTAAGTATTTGAAACTCCGTATTTTCATCCATTGAACTTTCTCTCCATCTATGCTGGTTGTTCTATTGCAAATAGTGTTCGATGAGCATTTTCTGAAATCTACAATTTCCGAATGACATTATACCTGGGATTTGAAACCTTGCTGTTTCGTACCGCACTTATCCAATCCGATGGTGCAAACATTTCGCATTTCTTTGTGTGCTTTTCAATTGTAGCATGGACAGAGTCTCCTTCCATCTACGAATGTCCTCGTTCAAAATAATTATGCGTACTTCTCCTGATGGGAAAGTTCTGTACTGAGTACAGACACATGCTTGAGAATGGCAGATTTCTTTGTTGGCCCGTGCAGCTATCTGAATAATATATCAAATGATCGACTTCCCCTAGGCGTTCGTTGTATTTTAAGAGACATGATGCTATTTCATTACTGCCTCTCTTTGCGACACTTTCATACCACATGTAACAATCTGCTTGTCTTGAAATTGTGTCAAACAATGTGAAGTCGTAGGTTGCAAGTTTTCTACTATAATAGGCTTCACCAATTTCCGTTTTTGGTGATATAAACACCTTTTGTCGGTCAAATTTAATCAGGCGAATATTTTTATCTTTACATGCCATTTGTTATCTTTATTTTTCATGTTGCTAACATCTTCTTTTCTCAGTTAATGTGCAATGTATGCTTCTCTTTTTCCAAGTTGTTCTTCTTCATCAGCATTTTGTAAATTTCACAGAAAGAACACAAGTCTTTTTTGGGTTTGTGAAATTCCATGTTGTATTCCGTGTTAAAAATACTTTCATATAGCCAGTATTTTTTAGCACTTCTCCAACTCTCCTTACAATTTTCACAGTATAAATTATACATTTTTCTAACTGTCAGTTGTTTGTCAAGATACTTCTTTTGGCTATCCTTTCGGCAGTTATGTGAGTCAACGGCTGGAAAGGTATAAACATGACGTGAAACGAAATTATGTAGTTTAAAAAGCATAAATAATGTTCAAGCTGAGTTGTTACAATCAATTATGTTTAAAGGAATGCTGAAATAAAAGTTTAATAGTTTATTGGATGATTTGTTCTATTATTTCTTTTAACATGCAGAAAATAGAAAATGATTTAAAAACACACAATGTAACGAACATTACAAGAATCAAACGTTATTAACATCATGGGCACGTATATCTGTGATATCTGTAAGGTTTGGAATAATTTTCGGATGTAACATCATTAATGTTCTTAATGTCTTCTCGCTAGAGAAAATACCACATTTTGGCATGTAATAATATTAAAGCGTTTTTTACTAACGGCAGTTTAGACAATTATACTATGTGGACTTGATATGAAGTTTGTTAAGCACTCATCTTCCTATTAGATAATATTTTCGTCAGGTATGGAACCACCGTTTATAGACAATTTGTTGGTATCCCTATGGGTACGAAATGTGCACCACTTGTCGCAGATTTGATTTTGTTTTGCTATGAAAGAGATTTCATGTTGAGTCTTTCACCAGATACCCAGGCAGATGTTATTGAAGCCTTTAATGACAACTCTCGGTATCTGGATGACATATTGAACATTGACAACCCTTTCTTTCCAACTATGGTTAACAATATTTATCCTAAAGAACTTCAGCTTAACAAAGCTAATATATCTGATAATAACGCTTCTTTTCTTGATTTAGATCTCTCGATTGAAAATGGTGAAATAATTAGCAAAATCTATGACAAGAGAGATGATTTTAATTTTGAAATTGTTAATTATCCCCACTCTGGATGGGGATGTTCCCCGAGCAACTTCTTATGGGGTGTATGTGTCTCAACTTATTCGTTTTTCAAGAGCTTGTACTCGAGTTGAGGACTTTAATATTCGTAATCTTTGTATAACTAAAAAGCTACTCAATCAGGGTTACTGTTACCATAAACTTCGTAAAACCTTTGCAAAATGTTATTGTCGTAACCCTAATCTTCTTTCCAAATATAAAAGTAATTTAAGGACTCTTCTGCGACAAGGACTATCACAACCTGACTTCTATGGTGATGTGATTTATAAACTTCGTAAGATTCTTGGTCATGATCACTTTCATATTATCTTTGTTAAACTTGTTAAAAAGTTTATCAAAAGAGGTTATGACCCTATCATTTTGCAACGTACTGCATGGTTGGTGGTGGACCATTTTACAGTTCGCCACTATGCTTTCCTATTTAATTGTACGATGACCGGACAGGCTGTGGACCCTATGATGACGCCTACCTAAAGCCCATTGGGACGGTGGCGTTTGATGTTTGTCTATGATCTTTGTTGTCGTGCCCTTAATGGTTTATTCTCTTGTTGCTCTGGCTTCTGCCAAGTCATTGAGTACCTTCATTGTGGCTTTCTAGGCTATTTTTTTTTTTGTATTATATTTACACGAGCATATTTGAGTTTTACTTATATTGCCTATTGATGCTGCCTTGTTGATTAGAGATTAGATCTTGGTGGGTATTTCTTTATTTACACTGTCCTGTTTTAATGGGATGACAGTAGGGTAAGTGTGCGGTTTGGTGCACCCTAGAACCGGTTTAAACCCCCAGTGGCCTACTTTGCCACTGACCGTTCCAAGGCAGTAGCCCTATTGTCAACCCTTTTGTGTTTATGATGTCGTTTGCATTTATTTTTACTTTTGCCTTCTTGTTTGTCTGTTTGTGTGTTTGTTTCTGTCTTTTGTGATTGACTGACCTCCTTGAATGCTACTTTCCCTGTCCGATCTTTTTATATTTCTTTACGTTAAAAAAATCTTCTTCTTTTTTTTTTTCGGCCATCTTTATATATAAAGACGGCCCATTTATTTTCCCCGTCATTGGTACATGGTGGTCGGAGAATCATCCCCCGTAGTACCGTACAATAGTCGATAATTGTAATAAATCATTGTATATCTAAGCAACCAAGCATTCATAAGACATGCCAGCAAAATAAATAAGTACAAGATCGAAGATCACAATTCTAATCTTGTTATTGTATGCCCAAAATACGAATAGGTTAAAAGATGAATAATTCACTCTAGTAAGATGACTTATCTTCGGTTAGCATATATCATAATATACACATATTAACATTACAATTCAATTTAACCATTGCTATGATGGAGATTTTTTTTTTATTCCCTTTATTGTCACACATAATCTGCTATTTGTAAATAGGAGATAATACATGCAGAACGGGGGGAGGGGATTTTTTTACTGAAACCAATTTCTAAAGGTTAAACAAATAATCTGGTTCCAAAAACAATTGGGTGAGAAAGTAGGTGAACTCGCAGGAAAATGCCAGGCCCCCTCCTGATATAAAATGGGCTACCCCTTATTTAAAAGTAAGGGAGGTAATTCATGTTACATTCCGTCCATATTTTTCCGAACGGGTTGTTTCCCTTCCTTGTGACAAAACAAAAAATAACAGTAAGAAAATAAACTTTCTCATTGATTTTAATAGACCCTTATTCTAACCTCGTTCGAAAAGACTAGTCTAATTTTGCCATTTCTCATTAAATTTGCCAATAGAATTTGTCCTGAAAGCTATTACTTTTTCTGTGTTATACTGGTAGAGAACTGAGTTTTTATACATGGTTAAACATGGTAATCTCTTATCTATTCTGAAAAAGTAAATACATTTCTTGGTTACTAGAATAAGATGATTTAAAGTATTATCTAGTGTTATATCTCCGAATATAATTTTACTTATATCTAATGTTAAAGTATTAAGATGTCTGCACCGTTCTTTAAACCAGTTGCAAACACTATTCCATAAAGATTGCACATTTCTACAGTACCAGAATAAATGAATTAATGATTTTATGTCTGCTTTACGGAAGGAACGTCTGTCATTGTTAGTAATATTCATTTTAACAAGAAGTTTATTTGTTGCTAAGATACGGTGTAATAATGGTGTCTGTAACCAAATAAGGGCAGTGCCTTTTGTTATGTTAAAAGGGAGTAAAAATATATTTCTCCATTCTTCTTTTTTTTCCGTAAATTTTCTTGATTACATTTTAATATTGCTTTTGGTTCAGTTGTTTTTCTATTCAGACTTTTGTAAATAGTTTTGCACCCTTTCTCATCTTTCTTAATTAGGTGTAGGACTAAGTTTTGAATGGGGCCATATATTTTATATTAATCTTTCGTTATTTCTAATCGACTAATTGTTGATTTTATTGCCCTTCTTACAACACGTTCATACTCAATAAAGTTTGAAAAATATCCATATTTTTCTTGAAACAAGTCAAAAGACAGAAAATCACCATTTTTTTATTGACCATGTTCTGTCTTCTTATCCAAGTGACCTTCAGGGATTTCATATAATATTCTATATTTAACATATTTAGTCCCCCTTCACTATAAGGCTGATTTATAATGTCTCTTTTTATTCGGTCGACAGGAATATTCCATATATATTCATAAAATAGTGAGTTTAACTGTTTGATTATTATTTTTGGTGGGTTTGGGATGGTTAATATGAGGTGATTGATTTTTGACAGAGCAAGGCTGTTTATCACAATGATTTTACCATATGAGGTGAGCCTTCTTATTGACCATATAGATATAAGTTCTTTGATTTCTTTAATCTTGTTATCAAAGTTTAAAGTTATCATATCTGACAGATTTGTTGAAAAATTGATTCCCGGTAGTTTGAAATTGCTTTGATCCCAGTTTAATTATGTTTTAATGACTTTTCAGAGCCATCTAATGTGAGACTGGTATCGTCCGCATATTGATTTACCAGTAACTCATTGATTTACCAGTAACTCAATACCATCTACCTTAATACCTGTAATATTTGTATTTGTTCTAATCAAGATGGCCAGTACTTCAGCACATGCTACAAATATATAAGGAGACAAAGGGTCCCTTTGTCTGCAACCTCTATGTATATTAAAAAAAGGTGATGCATGGCCATTTACTATAACACATGATTTAATATTATTATAAAACGTTCTTACCCACCTTTTAATGGAATTGCCAAAATTAAAAAAGTAAGAACTTCATAAATAAAAGACCATGAGAGGGAGTCAAATGCTTTTTCAAAATCTATCATAAGAAAAAGACCCACAATTTTTTTTGTCTGTCTGCAAAATGAAAAAGGTCATAGATTGTTCTTGTTGTTTCACCGATATAACGTCCTAAAATAAAAACCTGTTTGATCTGGATCAATAATTAATGGTAAAAATGGTTTCATTCTGTTTGCTATACAAGCAGAACCTATTTTATATGTAGTATTCAGTAGTGTTATGGGTCTCCAGTTTTTCAGTAACATTTTACCATATCACCCTTTGGGATACATGTAATTACTCCTTCTTTTGGGGTGCTTGACATTTCTTCTTTTTGGTAACCGAAATTTAGGGCTCTGACTACAAAATGACCCAAATACTCCCAATTTGTTTAAAGAAATCTGCTGTATATCAGTCAGAACCTGGGGATTTATTGTTCTGGAATGCCTTTAATGATTGGCTGGCTTCTAGGTATGTAATTTTGCCATCAGTAGAAAGTTGTTGTTCATCTGTTAATTTGTTTATATTATTGTTGGTAAACAGTTGGTTTAGATCAACATTATCCACATCATGGAAGCTGTATAGATTCTCACAGTATGTTTTTTTTTCATTTATTATTTCATTTTGTGAAAATAAAGTGTTACTAGACTGAAGTTTTGTCATTGACTTACAGATAGAACATTTATTTTCTAAAGTGCATAAGTATTTAGTTATCTTTTCTCCTTGGTCAATCAATTGTGCTCTGGATCTTATTTTGACTCCTCCATTATTTCTTGTCTTAATTCAAATAATTGTTTTTGTTTTTGTCCAAGGATGTCTCCATCTACAATGTTTTGTTTTTCCAAAATTTTTTTTTTTTAATCAGCATTTCTTTAGTTTTATTCTTTTCTTTTTTTATATAAGCTGCATATGATATACTTTTACCCCTAATTTCCATTAAAAGAGTGTCTAAAAATAATTGATCGCTTATTGAGAACTGCATATCAGAGTCTGGCGTGCCGTCTATAGATTAGTTAATTGGATACTGTCCTTTTGTACTTTTTATAATAGTTTTAACTAAGTCTATGTATTCAAAATCTCTCAACAATGAATTATTAAATTTTCAAAAAGATTTTCCCGGTTTTTTCTAAGTTCAAATCCCGCCATATGTCGAGCATATTTAACTCAGATAGAATATTTCTCGTTTCATCTCTTGCTTTTTTGTTATTTTCATGTAAATAATTATCAGTGTCTAGATCATGATTGATTGCAAAATTAAAGTCGCCTCCCATTATAGTGTTATCATTCCCAATATTAAGCAATTTGTTCTTCAACTGAGTGTAAAAGTCTGGTTCGTCTTTATTTGGTCCGTATATATTACACAGAGACATTCGTCTACCATTTATTGTAATATCTAAAATTATTTTATTACCTCTATCGTCCATAATTTTATTATGTAATTTATATTCAAAAGTATTATTAAAAAGAAAGGCAACACCTCTCGCTTGAGACGAGACTGAATTAATAACACAATCATAACCCCATAGTGATTTAATATATGGATAATCTTTTGACAGAAAATTAACATCTTGTAAAAAGTATACATCATATTTCTTCTTTTTTAAAAAGTTTAAAACATCCAACCTTTTGGAGACATCCGCTAAACCTTGGCAATTCATGCTAACCTTTTGGAGACATCCGCTAAACTTTGGCAATTCATGCTAACCTTTTGGAGACATCGGCTAAACCTTGGCAATTCATGCTACAGCACTTTATATTATTTGTCATTTAGTCATGTCTGCTTGAATATTTATTTAAGAAATAATAAATACGTACCTGTGCCACGTTTCTATCGGTGAATAAAATACAGTTAGGAGTTCGGATGCGTAGTAATTAAATCACGAGTGCGTTATAACTATTGATGTTTATATTACGCCCGACCCGTCTCGTATTTACTTTGCTCAATCAGCCATTTTTCTTTAAGCTAAAAAAGTCTACGGTGTCATTGTGTTTGGTTACTGTGATTTCTATAGGACCATTGTTCTCATTCTTTTTAGATATTTTGCGAATCCGAACTCAATTTACTACATATAAACGCCTTAACCGGTCAGGCAAAACATCACCCTATTGGTATCATTGCCGAAAAGTCGAATTACGAGTTACCAAACTCTTAATTCATTTTACGCATATTCAATTACGGGTATTTTAAGTATACGTGAAAAATCTAGACTTTTAGTCGGCACTTTTATGTTTTATTTAAAGAAATTAAGCCGCAAATAACGACAAAACTTCACTACAATACCGTTTATCAAAACTCTATCCAGGTGTTCAGGTCATGTAATAATGTATATGTGCCGATTAAAAGTATCGTTTTTTCACGCGTTCTTAAAATGCCCGTGTTTGAATATGCGTAAAATGAATTACGAGTTGGTAACTCTTAATTCGACACTCCAGTTTTGGGTTTTGTCCAAGCTGATTAAATTCGTTTACATTGTATCTATTCTTAAAGTATGTGGGTTATATGTTATGCGCAAAATAAGAATATGGACAATTCCGGAATTGCTCTGCGCAAAGTAAGAATTCTTAAAATGCGCGGCATTATCGGAATTCCCAAAATGCGCGGTTCAATTTCGGAATAGTCCGTGCGCAAAGTAGGAATTGGGACAAAGTAAGAATATGTTCGTTATCGTCAGTGCGCAAAGTAGGAAATGGAACAAAGTAGGAATATTTTCATTAATCATATTTGCGTTTATACACTTTGATTTTTGTTTGCTTCATTCAAATAGTCAACATAGCAGTATATTAGTATAAAAAAATCTAAAGTAAAATAGCTATTTAATCCAGAAAAAATATGATGCATACGTCAGTAGGTATATCTAAAGAAGCTAAAACAATTTTATTTTGAATCATACGTACGTATAGTTAAAATCACTAACATACTGTGATGTAGTTTGCTAAATGCGTTTGACAAAAGAGCATACAAATACTTAAATGTATGTGTTTATTTTAAGCCGACAACCCCGTGTGTTCTTACATAACCGATTAGGATATGCGCGTTTTACATTCCGGATAGAAAGTATTTTCTTGCATTCGGGATAAGGCTTTCCGCGTTTTATTTTGAATTGAATTGGGTTTTAAGGCTCACCAACACATGAAAGGTTATATGACGCCTAACAGGAATGAAAATTTATCTTGACATAGTGTGTCCACGCAACCTATGTATGTTACATTGTATTTCCCCGTACCCTCTGTATCCCTACACATTATGACCCCATAGCCTATATGTCCTTACATAGTATGTTCCCATATCCTATATATCCTTATATATAATGTCCCCATAACCTCTATATTCTTACATTGTATGTCCCCGTACTCTCTATAACCTTACATATTATGTCCCCATACCCTATATACTAGTATTCTTATATATTAAGTCCCCATACCCTATATATCTTTAAATATTATGTCCCAATACTCTATATATTCTTACATATTACCTCCCCATACCCTCTATATCTTTACATATTATGTCCCCATAGCCTATATATATTATGTCCCATACCCTCTATAGCATTACATATTATGTCACCATACCCTCTATATCCTTATGTGCCCATACATGCGCGTAGATAGGCGTAGGCCCTGTAGGCCCAGGCCTGCAAATAATTGAATAATTTAACATTTTGAAACAACTGAAAATTTAATATGAGAGGATGGTGGGGGTGCGGAGGGCATACTGCATGCAACATTTTAAATCTAAGAGCATTTCAGTTCTATAATTACTAATAACGATCACATCCGTAACAACAGCGTGTCGGCAAAACATTGTTTGTTTAGAATTTTACATATCCAGACCATAAATAATTCGAAAGGCATGTGTTCTTTTTAAAGATCTGTGCGCCCCACCCACACGCCCCCTGGATGAAAAATATTGATCGTTACTCACTCTTAACTGTTTTCCTAAGAGTATATGTAAGAGTTGATGCAAGTCAGGTAACACCATAATTAAGACATTGTAGTAATGGAGATGGACAGACATAAACACATAAACACACAGACGTTCTCATGGGTGGATGTTCGGATGAATGGATGGACAGACATGTATACATGCTTCTTATTTAACACTTAAATTGTTTTATTTTTTTACAAAATGTATATGAATAGTCTGTCGCAACGGGTTTACAATATCAACATCATACACAATGGGTGCATTTCAGGCATAGTGAATTTTAAGACATGGCTGTAAATTCGTTTATAGACAGGACATAAACCGCTTGATATGTTAAATGACGTGATAAATACTAGACGGTAAACTATATGAGCTGTTTATGTTCTTAAAACATTAAGATTGAAAATAAATAAGCCTTATATCATACACATGTCTACTCCTGAATGTGTACGGCAAAAACATTAGTAATCATAACATCTGCAATATATATATCACAATTATTAAAATGTGATATAATAGTTAACTAAAACAGAGCTTTATTTCAACTAGTTCATAATGCAAACTCGAGTGAGGAAAAGAAATGCCTACTATTCAAACTGCGTAGATGAACTATTGTAAAAATCAATTTACCGACTATCTTTTGAAATTGTAAAACTATTCAATTCGTAACCAGACATTTAATTTGATATGTCTGGCTTTAAATTAGCCGAGCGACGTTAATAATGCATATGTGTAGTGCATTTTGAAAGCCCCATTGTGAAAAGATCTGGTGCAAGAGATTGTATTACCATCAAAATAATGACACAGGTTAAATATCCACAAAAGCAACCACTTGTCACTTTAACGAGATTATATCATAATTATCATAAATATGTTCAGTTCTCAAAATAAAAAATGTGACTAAAATATTTCGCAAGTAGCTTAAGTCATATTAAACATGTTAAATAGTTTGAAAACTTAAAGTTGAAGACCAGAATAAGACCAACGTCTCTTTTGTGTTAGGCAACTGCGTAGAGACAACAGTCAGAACTCGAATTGACTGTACTGAGTTATGTGGGTGAGAAAGCTCTGTATGTACGTTGTGCATTCCATATCTCATATATATCCTTATATAATATGTTAACGCACTCTCTATATACTTATCCTAATATATGTTATCCCCATACCCTATATATCCTTACATATCATATCCCCATACCTTATATATCCTTATGTAATATATCCCCATACTATATAGAGGGTATGGGGATATATTACATAATGATATATAGGGTATATGGATATTATACTTACATAATAACTAAGAACGAACGAACGAATGAACGTTCGAACGAACGACCGATAGAACGACCGATAGAACGAACGAACGAATGGTGTTTCATGGCATGTCGACAGATAAATAGGTTATATTTTGCACAAAAATCGACGAAAGATGAAGAAGTGAAATAGTAATTTAGAAAATAACGTGAAAATGGGCCGATTATACTGTGTTCTAAGTGTTAGCACTAACATTACATCAATAATTTAGCTTTCGTATGAAACAATATTCGTAGTGTACTAAATATGTTAAATATGTTTAAATATATTTCGAAATATGTGCAGCATTAAACAATATCGTATAACATATAATTATAATCAACATTAATATCATTACGTGGCCGGAAAGTCCAACACGGGGTATGAAATAAAACCTTAATTTCGGTTTAAAAACCTGCATATTGTAAAATTAAAACATTTAACTTATAATTTTAAACATGTTATCGATTTTTGTTTCAGTAAATCATGTTTTATAGATAGATAGATATATCTTTTATTTCCAATCTTCAATAGGCTTAAAAGCCCATGAGGATACAAAATACAATTACAAAGCATGGCAACAGTGTAGTTAGTACAAACAATACATGTCCAAATATGCAGTTTATCTTAACTGAGCTGATACAATGAGAAGGCGTTTATATAACACTTCCTTGCATAAATAAATTACGATTCATCACAATTTCCTTAACACATGTATTTTATCAAATGAGTCAAATATAACAGCTTGTTATCCGTATGATAAACATATATAATATAATGTAAATATTTGTACAGATATATATGACTATTAATCCACCACGGACTTTTAATACTTATTAATAGTTGCAATTTAATTGGTGATTATTTGTTTGTTTACCATAGAATTTAAATAAACAATGACATAGACACCCGTTGTTTAGTGAAGACAAGTTTTAACCCAGTAAATGAAAACACTTTACTGACAGTCAAACTACAAGACACGCAGTCCCAGTAAATGAAAACACTTTACTGACGGTCCGTATTACAAATCTTTACAAATCTGTTAAACACCATTTTGAATATGATAATTACCTAGATATATTGCATACCAGGCGCGATCGCAGTGTGGTAACCAGATTACGCTTGTCCTCTCATAGTTTAAGGATCGAGACAGGACAGACAGACAGACAGACAGACAGACTTTTTTATTCAGACTTGTACAAAGTACATCGTCTACAATACATACATATTAGCATATATGATGTCAACGTATATATACAATTAAATGATGAAATATATACAAATGGTATAATTAATCATTTCATTATTATTGTTATTATTATTATTATGTAGTATAGTAAATAAGAGTAGGAGGTTGAACTAAGTAACTACCTTTCAATAGTTAATAAAGCGTTTCTTAATACAATTGATTCTTTAACATATAACAGAAGTTTTATTATTTTTTGTCATGTGATTTCAATGGTGAAATATATACAAATGGTATAATTTATCATTTCATTATTATTATTATTATTATTATGTAGTATAGTAAATAAGAGTAGGAGGTTGAACTAAGTAACTACCTTTCAATAGTTAATAATGCGTTTCTTAATATAATTGATTCTTTAACATATAACGAAAGTTTTATTATTTCTATCTTGTCATGTGATTTCAGTAACTCCAAATATTTGAAAACAGAAGGACGTTTGTAATAACAACGTTTTAAGTATTTCTTTCTAATATCAATATAACAAGGACAAATACATACAAAATGAAATTCATCTTCTATATCTAAACTATTACAAATTAGGCAATATCTTTCTTCACGAAGTGTTCTATTGCTGGCATATCTACCAGTCTGTATTCTGAGTGGATGCACAGATAGTCTAAGTCTAGTAAAATATAGACGTAAACTTCTTGGCAAAATATCTAAATATGTTTCATATTCCAAACTAGTTTTAATATCTTTGTACAATGTTAACACAGAACTGTTGTTTAAGGTACCACACCAATTTTGTTTAAAGGCATCTAAAACTCTAATTCTAAAGTCATACAAAAAAACGTCACTGTTTATATAAGACGCATTATCGAAGTACATTTTTTTAAAGAAAAACCGGTAATCATCTAGTTAATTTCTTAACACTGCTAACCAGGAGGATATTTCGTAGTATATGACTAATGGTTAGAGTGACGAGTGTCAATTTGATTACTATGATATAGAGGACGAGTTCCATTTTGCGTTAATATGTCTATTATATAACAACGCAGTAATATATAAAGTGTGTTAAGATATTATAGTTGGCTAATATGTTTACTTAGTATTGTTAAAACATGAAAGATGCTTATCAACATTTTAGCAAATACATCTCAGAAGCTTTCTCTTTAAGACACATGATAAATAATTATAATACTGGTATCCTCACTATAATACAATTGTTCTATTGTACCGTATTAGATTTTGATTCCTATATATATATATATTTATTTATTTTTTTCTCCGTGATATATCTCCTTTTTTTCATATTAATTCATAAATTAATGAACCTGTACTAATCTTGTTATTGTGGTCAAATTATATTTGTAAAATGTATGTTTATATGATGAAAAACTATGTAATAGTTTAAGTCAATAAAATTTCTTCTTCTTCTTCTTCGTATTACCAATGTGCTTGCATTCTTCACCAAAAAACGTTTCTAATTAAAATGGTCAATATGCTTGTTATCATATTGATTAATACGTACATAAGTTTACAAACATGACATATACGTTTACAACCATGACATATTACATACATTATATTTAGCAATAGCTAATTTCTGTATAGTGTTTCGTTTCGTAACTTAAATGCTTTTAAAACAAAGGTACACAGTTTGCGAATATATATCTTATTTTGTGAGTTTAGTAATTCTAGAAACGTTGGTCTCTTATAAAAAAATATTTAGGAATATATTGCTTCCTTAACATTATGTATGTTTGGCATTCCAACACAAAATGGAATTCATCTTCAAGTTTATTACAAAATACACATATTCTATCGTTTACAGGAATTCTATTTGGTTTAACCCACCTACCGGCTTCAATTTGCAGATGACACCCGTAATTTAGTTAGTGCTTGACACATTTTGAAAACATTAAT
>JAWPHD010016163.1:0-51318 GCA_037043455.1 Cyrtodaria siliqua | reverse complement strand
GACGCAGTGCTTCTTACAAATAGTTTAACTCTGAACGGCCATTCTCTGAGTTTCTCACCAGGCTTATATATCAAGTGGTCAGCCAAAAAGTGATATTAATAGAAAAATATGTATACTTTAAGAACTTCAAGGTAACCACAGATTAATCAATTGACCATTCCCTGTCTGAATACAGGAAGCTGCCGTACCCCCTGGTAGGAGTTGCTGTCATATCTCTGAGAATTTCTACGGACCTAATCAATCATAGTCAATTCAGTTCCGCCGAAATATACTGGTCAATATTTAAATATATGCAAGGGTTACAGGTCAGCAATTAGCCTGGACAGATTTTCATTGGTCAAAGTGTCCACTTCACCATGACAACCAATCTGAGAAATAATCACATAAAACGGCATGTAGCTACCTAAAGATCACTTGCTCCCTTATACTTCAACGTGATACATTAAAAGAAAGTTGATCTACATTCTGAATTGATTGTTTTCTCAGGTAAGAAACTTTATTATTTTAACATGAATATTTATGCACATTATCACAATTTACTATGTCTAGTTCTATTTGGAATAATGCATTGTTTCATGTGCAATTCATGATTGTGCGTTTGTCATAACCAAAATGAAGTATTCAACTTCGGTTCAATAATTCTAAGAATAAATACTAGAAATAAACGTATTGCAAGTTTAACTTAAGGTCACGGTCATTGTCCGTACTACTTCTCAATTTCAATAATATTGTTTATCTACATCTGTATGTAATGTAAATCGATGCAGGCATATAACAAGTTGGTGAATAACCTATGTTCAGACTGATAGGTATAAGAATATGGTTCATACAGACATACTTGTATTCTAAGGGATTGATTCATAAATATATTGATCGATTCATAAATATATTGTACATGTAAACATTGTTCTTCTATTAATGCGATTTGTGTATTCATGTTTACATGATAGAGTCAGGAACTATTATATTTGTTAATCTAAGTACTTAACGAGTTTACTTTATTCGCATACACTTACTTTTATTATTCTGAGTAAATTAGGAGTAACATATTTGTATGTGTATATTTAATAGTACATAATATTATGTACATGTTAACCCTTATTGTATTGTAACAATAAGGACTTGCTCCCTTATACTTCAACGTGATACATTAAAAGAAAGTTGATCTACATTCTGAATTGATTGTTTTCTCAGGCCCCACAGAAGTGACCACCCCGAGTACCTAAGCCAAGCGAGTATACCCCAAGCATAACACGGTCACAACAGTAGCACCGTTAGGTTCCATGGAATCGTCAAATATAACAGTAGCACCGTTAGGTTCCATGGAATCGTAAAATATAACAGTAGCACCGTTAGGTTCCATGGAATCGTCAAATATAACAGTAGTACCGTTAGGTTCCATGGAATCGTCAAATATAACAGTAGTACCGTTAGGTTCCATGGAATCGTCAAATATAACAGTAGTACCGTTAGTTTTCCATAGGTTCCAAAGCAAGAGCATGTTCATGCCTGCAGAGTGAAAGAATTCCTCTAAATGAATGTCGTATTCAATTTGTCTTTTCTTTTTTTTTTTGTGCATCAACACTGGTCTAGTCACAAAAACATTGTTCACAACTAGACTATCACTTGCCTTCACTGCTGTGGGTTCGAGTCCTCATGGGACCAGGAATCTTTACGTGAGGAAGCTATTCAACTGGTTAGCGGAATGTCGGTGGTTCTACCCAGGTGCCCGCCCTTGCACGAAAATTGCCCGTAGGAGCACCTGGGGTCTTCCTCCATCATATGATCATCATCATCATCAGGTCTCACACCTCAATTAATTTTCCCATAGGGTTACTGTACAGCATTTTCCAACATCTGAGCTTCAAAGCTGGGCAGCAGACATTGTTGTTGTTTAATATCTTCAGTATAGCCAAGATCAGTACTTTTAAACAATAAAATACGTAAGTCAGCCAGGTTGTCTTTTTCTCGCTCATGTTTAAGTGACCCCTATGGAAAATACAAAATGCACTCTATCTAGCATAATATGTGGTGCTTCGGTGAAATTTGAATGAAACCTCATATCAACTTATTTTTCAAATTGAAAATTGCCTAAAATTGAGAAAAAAATAGTTTCTGTTTTCCTTTTGTCTCTACGTCCGTGAGCTTTCAGGGGAGATAATAGAGGTGTGAGATCTGAAGAGAGTAAATATTTTTAGCAACATCATCCATAGCATAACCTATAAAATCAGACATAAGCATGCTTCTATCATATTTTGAAGTGAAATAATTCAGGATTATGTGATAGAGAGTAACGCTTGGATTCGACAAGTTCTCGCTGTGAAATAAAAGTGCAAAAATGTTTTCATAACATGTAGCATTTGTGTAATAACTACACCAGTTTTGCCTCAATCTTCGTGACATTTTCATCAGAATCTCAATTTGTCATCTCCTATCATATAATAATGATTAAAACAATATTAGTTCATATCATGGTATCAAACGTATGTATTCAATGATCATCTGCTAAAATCTGAATAGGAAAATATCTTAAAGTATACCAGTCAATAGCTATGCATTTAGATTCTACATGTCAAACAAACCCACAACTAAACTTAGGTCTGAGCTTATGAAGACATATGCAAGTCAGGGTATCACTTGAATGTTGGCGGTATTGTGACTATAACATAACAATACACAAGAAACGCCACCAAGGGTAGAATTTCTGTAATAATGAACAAAAAAAGAAACTTTCGCATTTTAAGCTGTGATTTTATAGGGTTGAATTTGTTACACTTTGTACGCCAATCTAGATAGAATTTCATCATTTTATACTTATCACTCAATCATTCTGATCAATATTAATTATCATCAAAAACCAGAGTTAGTGTGTTGCTGCTAAAACATGTTTTATTCAAATTGCGAAATCACTATATTTGTATTATAAAGGGAGGTAATCTGAAAATATTCATTCTTGAAAGCTGTATGGCGCAAAAGTGAGTGAACAGGTCAGCTTACTTTCTCCGTCTTTTTGGTGCTGGGGTTATCATATGTTTATTTCAATAGAACAAAACTGAGTTAAATCAAAGTTTAAACCAAAGACCCGGAAATGCTGTTTAAACCAAAACAAGGGGAATAACTGTGCGTACAAGTTTGATTCAAGGACAATTGTTTTCATGACAGTGCTGACCTTTTAACAAAGGAATTAACATATAAGACCAAACAAAATATATTTTCATTGTGTCTACATGTATGGGTAAAGTTGCGGAAGTTTCTTTTTGTGTTGAGTATATATCTGCTATGTGTGTCTCAATGTGCATGAAAGTTTCCCCAAACATGGTCTGTGTCACCTGCTTTCTGAAAATGCAACACAATACATAAATACCTCTTGTGGAAAAACATAATTGAAGCTGCAACTGTTCGCGTAAAAATTAACACAAATCAAGAACTGCACCTATTTTCGACTAGATAACAGCTATACAATAATGAGAAATTCCACCTAAAACAGAACATCAACATTATTAGTCTCTGCAATAAATATGGAGAACACCAACAGAAACTTAATAGTTGGAAGATACACACACAACAACAACAGTCACTTGTGTGATCACTGTCCAACATGGCAGACAAATATGAGCTGTTGACAACTTTAAATTTGAGACATCAACTCCGATATATCAAATTAGATATCTGCTGTCTCTGTGATATTTCCTTACAGCACATCATATAACAGAAAACATCATGTTTTTATTTATCACATGATTACACAGCTGTCAAAAAAGTATACACACATGCACAAAATGACTCGAAAATGTTATTATGATATTTATATCAAATACCTGATATGGGCATATACTGGGCATAATATCTGCCAAACACATTCTTCATACTGTGTTGATGAGCCGTTAAACAACATTCAATTCATCTGTACCAACATCAAGTTGCAACTGTCTTTTGAAACTTTTGAAACTGACACACAAATCAATTGAATCAACGTGTATAACTAGCTTTAAAAAAAAAGGCATCTGTTTGATTATGATGAAAATACCTATTCTTCAGGTCTCACACAATTAATTTTCCCATAGGGTGCTTCAAAGCTGGGCAGCAGACATTGTTGTTGGTTTAATATATTCAATATAGCCAAGACCAGTAGTTTCAAACAATAACATACATAAGTTAGTCAGGTGTTTGTTTTCTCGCTCATGTTTATGTGACTCTTATGGAAAATACAAAATTCATACACTATCTTGCTGAATATGTGGTGATTAGGTCAAAACACTTCTGAAATTTGAACGAAGCCTCATATCAACAAGGGATGTTCTGTATCATCTGTCTTTTACACTACAGATGTATGCTAAAGCAAAGAAAAAACTATTAAAATTTGCCTAAAATTGAGGGAAAAAACGAATTATTTTCTGTTTTCCTTGTGTTCCGATTTGTTACGTGTTTCGTGTTTTACTTGATTATACACATAATACCATCACAAAGATACCTAGCCGTCCACTTAGACCCATAAACTCGGTAGCCAGGACCAAAAAGAGTCAATTAGGACCAAGTGCCTGTAAAATGGTAACGGGTTATATCTATACTGTAAAATGGTAACGGGTTATATCTATACTGTAAAATGGTAACGGGTTATATCTATACTGTCAAACATGTTAACTGTGTGGCAGCACTATAAAGTTGGTCATTGAACGCGATGCTAAAAGAAGACGGCATTAAATCAAAAACAAAAGTTATAAATACATGCGACGTGTATGATTCAGATATGTAATTGAAGTTAGATTCCTTCTAACTCGAACCCTCAAGTCCTTTTGTACTAAGGTTGCTTGATTAATGACTGATACAGACTTGTACTCAGCTGTTCAACTTGTAGGCTATGTTACAAGCGAGTTAGCATGACACAGAGGTTGACTGACAGTCAAAGGGTACCTAAAGGAATCGCAGTTCTGACATCCACGTTCTAGCTCCGCCTTCTATTGTTCATGGGTTAAGTTCCCACAAACATTGGGCATGTGTTCTGTTGGACAACACATGCCTTTGGTATGTTATAGTGTTGTTACATTGCCTCAAATATCTGATGGATATAGGCTTAACAGATCGGAACTATGTATGGTCGTTAGTTATGCCCCCGAAGCGGTTGGCAAATAAACAAGCAACACAGATGGAGAACAAATTACCTGTAATGTGGATGGAAAAGAAACTGTTGCAGGTAATTGGACTTTCGTCGAACATTATCTTTCCCAACTGTAGGTGTATCATGAAACACCAAAATCTTCCTCAAATCCCTCCAAATCCACCTCAGTCCAACAAATTAAGTGGCAAATCCCTCAAAAATGAATAACTGTCATGGTCCAACGGAAGTCTATTGTGAGATGGGGTTCCAATGGGCAGTTGTTCCAATGGGCAGTTATCCCTTGGTTAGGGTGTCAGGAACGAAGCCCCATGAATCCCAAACAGTTTAGATTATATGTATACTCTTTAATACGGTTCATATTATCATTTTAAATTAATTCATTTAGGCCTAAATTACACGATAATTATTTCGACCTCTTTTGATAAACTTTTTAACAAGTTTTAACAAGTGATCATGACCAAGTATCTTACGAAGTTTATAAATCACATCACCATAGAAGTCAGGTTGTGATAGTCATTGTCGCAGAAGAGTCCTTAAACTACTTTTATATTTGGAAAGAAGATCAGGGTTACGATAATAAAATTTTGCAAAGGTTTTACGAAGTTTATGGTAACGGTAACACTGATTGAGCAGCTTTTTAGTTATACAAAGATTACGAATATTAAAGTCCTCGACTCCAGCACAAGCTCTTGAAAAACGAACAAGTTGAGACACATACACCCCATAATTAGTTGCTCGGGGAACATCCCCATCCAAGTGGGGATAACTAACAATGTCAAACTTAAAATCATCTCTCTTGTCATAGATTTTGCTAATTATTTCACCATTTTCAATGAGAGATCTAAATCAAGAAAAGAAGCGTTATTATCAGATATATTAGCTTTGTAAAGCTGAAGTTCTTTAGGATAAATATTATTAACTATAGTTGGAAAGAAAGGGTTGTTAATGTTCAATATGTCATCCAGATAACAATGACCTACTTTTTAGAAATGGATTTATGTTAGCAATATGTAACTGTATATACTAATCGAAAAGGTACCCATCTGCCATCATGTGTCAATACTATTCTCACTGTATTGTTTGATTGGAGGTCCGGTTGAACTGCAACATAACGAGTTTAAATCGTCTGCTCTGATTTCATGAACGCATTTTAAAGGTATACATTCGATTTGTTTTCTAATAAATAAATTATCACGCTGATAAAATTGGGTGCTTAGGCATTTTGTTAAGTACTTCGATTAGTGCAGCTTTCGATGTTACTAATTCTAAAATATGCCAACTAAAATTATGTACAGTACTGGTTATACCCAGAAAAAGTGAGTGGTCCGCCTCCATCACAAAAAAAATCGACCGTCATATATAACCGTACATGTGTTGAAAACGACGCAAAACACAATACAAACAAACACTAAGAAATCAATGTGTTTGCAAAATAATTGTTCGCAATATTTAATGTTATTACATACGTTACTATAAATAGTAACAGATTTTAATAGAAAAACAATCATTATCAATCCTTTTTCAAAATCCATAATGGCACACTGTGCCATTATGGATTATGGAAAATTGGCACAGTAGTAACAGAGTCTCCGCACGCGAAGACGTTAACGTCATATCGCGAAGACGTTGACGTCATCAAAAAACACAAAGACTCGAGTGGAGCGTTAAAATGGCTGCGGAGCGGACATTAAAAATGCTTGCAGATAGTTTTCTTCATATAGACGGAATGATAAGTAAACAAAGACAAGAAGAGGACACATACGACTTCGTAAACAGAATGAAAAATACAAATACAAAATACGTTGACGTCATCAAGAAACACAAAGACGTCATCAAATGATCCTGTTCTTTTTCTTTCTTTTTTCTTTTTCTCCATTTTATAGTAACGTATGTAATAAAAAGGTCAATATACGGGCGTGGTGTGCCTTTTGTCGATAATGGCACACCTAGTGCCGCAATGGCCCTCGGGCTAAAGCCCTCGCGCCATTACGGCACTAGGTGTGCCATTATCGACAAAAGGCACACCACGCCCGTATATTAACCTCTAATTAAAGACATGACACCGTGATGAAAAGATCACGGAAACATGTTAATCCTCTACGGTGGAAAAGTTATTTTGAGGCCCTGACATAATTTTATGTAAGACTGCAATGTGCAATGTTTCTTATAATTTCAAAATGTGTTCATTTATGTTTCGATATATAATGTATGTTGTCTTTAAGCTTAACCAATCAATACTATTTTTTTCTAAAAATCTTGAAACTAAATCATGCTGGTATTGTCACACATACAATTTAGAAATAATTAAAAAATGTGGTTGAAAATTGCTCGTAGGGGCCTTATAATATAACTGTATATACAAACCTTCAATTTTGCATGAAAATGCATCAGAAAAGCGAGTATAATTATGCTCCTGGATTTCTGTAGGCTGGTGTTTTGCCTTTAACAGAAAATGAAAACTGAAAACATGCCATACCTTTTTTCTGACAATTCCACCTCCCTCAAACGTGTGTGGCTGCATCTAGAACAGAAAACATAGTTTGGGGTGTAATAGCTGAATTATAAATTGGTATGGTGTCTTTTGGCTGCAATCGAGATAATCCAGTCGCGATGCTATGTTCAGCTATTAAGTCCTTATAAATCGACTCGTAAAAGAGAAACTACCCCAAAAAGTATAGCAACCAATATATTTGCTAACTTGCCGTAAATGCGAGATGATGATGTCAAGCTAGTTATAAATGGAGTTCTTCGCCTTCGGAATACTCTGTCTTTAACGTATGTTTGTAATGATGGTGGCAGTAATATTACCCCAAACAACAATATACTAAATTGCTGAGAAACGTTCAAGGTTTAGCAAATCCCGCTGCACACATTCAGTTCTCCCTTAAAGGGATTGAAGGCGATCTGGAAGAAGTATGAGAATCAACCAAAATAGGAATATAAACATAATAATGTTGCACTAAACTTAAACCTCTACCTTGATCTGCCTTAATTTATTGCAAATTTAATTGGCAGTCACAATTTAATTTGGGTTCTATGAGCCTAGAATTTATGAAGGACAATTAATCATGCAATCCTCTAGACAGTGCTATAAAGAAACCAATATAGACCTGTAAACACAGCTTACAAAACTCGATGCAGACTAGGATGCAGGCACGACACAGACGCCGACGCCAGGGGTGATTACATAAGCTCTGTTACTCTTCCAATAGTCTAGCTAAATATAAACACTCCAAATTTTGTTTTAATGGCAGCAGATTTAATGTCATAATCATAATGGATTAATAGGTAATAATGTTGATGCTGAATTGGTAACTGCTTAAAGATTGTGCCCTTTAATCCCTATCACAATTGTGAGTTCGATGGGAGTCCAGAGATTATAGGAACCACCGTTTCTGATTCAGAAAAAAATATTATTTGATCTGTATTTTGCAGAACTAATTATGCAAATGTCACAGGGCTAGAAAAATGTTCAGCCAGACCAGGGCTCGAACCCGGGACCTTCGGACTACCGTTCCGATGCTCTATCGACTGAGCTAACCTGCCAGACAATGCAACATCAATCTACCTGTTAGATATCCATAAACCGTGACACACTTCCCTACAGACTGAAATTTTTCCTCAAATTTCCATGGGTACAGAGAATCAGTTCTAATGTTTCTCGGAGTTTACTCAGTCACGGTCCCTCGTTTGGCGCCAAATGTCACAGGGCTAGAAAAATGTGCAGCCAGACCGGGGCTCGAACCCGGGACCTTCGGACTACCGTTCCGATGCTCTACCGACTGAGCTAGCCGGCCGATCAATGCAACATTAATCTACCTGTTAGATATTCATAACCGTGACACACTCACCCTACAGACTGAAATTCGTCCTCGAATTTCGACGGGTACAGAGAATCATTTCTAAGGTTTCTCGAAGTTTACTCAGTCACGGTCCCCCGTTGGGCGCCAAATGTCACAGGGCTAGAAAAATGTGCAGCCAGACCGGGGCTCGAACCCGGGACCTTCGGACTACCGTTCCGATGCTTTACCGACTGAGCTAACCGGCCAGACAATGCAACATCAATCTACCTGTTAGATATCCATAAACCGTGACATGGTTCCTCAACCGTGGTTCCTAAGCTCTCTACAAGAGGTAATTCTTCGCTGGTCGCTAAACAGTTTGCACATATGGCCTTCAGAACGTCTGGATATACAACTTGATGTTCACTGATGATATCCTCGTGCTGTCTGGATAAACCATCGTCATCGGTGTTTTTCTTGCCACTTCTGTATTGTATTGTGAAGTTATAATTTGCAAGAGCTGCTATCCACCTCTGGCCTGTGGCGTCTAGCTTAGCGGTTGTCAAGAAATACGTCAACTGGTTATTGTCAGTAACCACCTCAAAACTAGCACCGTAGAGATAATCGTGAAATTTATCTGTTATAGCCCATTTCAGGGCAAGGAATTCCAGTTTATGAGCGGGATAGTTCTTCTCCGATGGTTTCAGGCTCCTGCTGGCGTATGCAATTACCCGGTCGGCGTCTCCTTGTCGCTGATACAAAAGTGCACCAAGTCCAGTCGTTGATGCGTCCGTATGCACTCGAAACGGTAGTTTGTAATCAGCATACGCCAAGACTGGTGGATTTGTGAGCCTCTCGATGATCGTATCGAATGCTTTTTGCTCACGTTCGTCCCACTTAAAAGTTGTCTTCTTCTGAGGCTTTACCCTAGTTGACTGGCCAACGAGAAGGTCATTGAGAGGTCTGACGATATTGGCGTAACCTTTCAAAAATCGCCTGTAATATCCAGTAAATCCGAGAAATTTACGGACGTCCTTAATACTCTTCGGAATTGGCCAGTCCTTCAATGGCTTCAGTTTTTCAGGGTCGGTCTTAATGCCCTCTTTCGATACTACGTGTCCCAAGTACGTCACCTTAAGTTTTGAAGAACTCGCACTTTGAAGCTTTGACTTTAAAATCGTGCACATTGAGTCTTTAAAAAACTGCTTCCAAGTGGTCCAAATGGTCTTCAAAATTTGTTGAAAAGATGATAATATCATCCAGATATATCAAGCAATCCCGAAGATGCATTTCACCCATGCATCGTTCCATTAATCGTTGGAATGTTGCCGGAGTGTTGCAGAGGCCAAAAGGCTTGCGGTTGCATTCAAAGAAACCAATATTGCGAACCTGGAAGGCAGTTTTTGCTTTATCCTCCTCCTTTAGCTCAACTTGCCAGTATCCAGCTTAAAGATCCAATTTGGAGAAGTACTTCGCTCCTGCTAGCAGGTGTAGCGAATCCTCGATCCTCGGAATGGCATATGCGTCTTTAACAGTACGCGTGTTGAGTTTCCGGAAATCTATGCAAAACCAAATAGTTCCATCCTTTTTCCTGACAATGACGACGTTCGATGAGTACGGACTTTGCGATGGCTTTATGGCTCCTGCTTCCAACATTTCAGCCACGTGTTGCATCACTTCCTGTATGAGTGTAGGGGATACTCTTCTAAATGATTACTTGAATGGGGTGTTGTCATTGAGATGTATCTCATGCTTCACCAGATCAGTACATCCAAGGCCCAAACCAAAGTGGTTAGAGCGCTGGTACGGTAAACCAGCGACCCTGGGTTCAAGTCCCGGTTGAGGAACCAAAATGTCACAGGGTTAGAAAAATGGGCAGCCAGACCGGGGCTCGAACCCGGGACCTTCGGACTACCGTTCCGATGCTCTACCGACTGAGCTAACCGGCCAGACAATGCAACATCAATCTACCTGTTAGATATCCATAACCGTGACACACTCCCCCTACAGACTGAAATTCGTCCTCGAATTTCCATGGGTACAGAGAATCATGTGAATGTTTCTCGAAGTTTACTCAGTCACGGTCCCCCGTAGGGCGCCAAATGTCACAGGGTTAGAAAAAGGTGCAGCCAGACCGAGACTCGAGCCCAGAGTCTCTGGTTTACCGTACCAGCGCTCTAACCACTGAGCTATCGAGGACATACGGTTAGGAATTGATATTTCACCATATACCTGTACCCGGTTACATACACCCCCACCAGATTGAAATTCGTCCCTGAATTTCTAATGGAGTTAACTCCAGGCCGGCTGTCAGACTTATTTTCATACTATTTCATGCAGACAGTCACGGTCCTGGATCCCGGACGAGCCCCCAAATATAACAGGTGGTGAAAAATCGTTCCTCAACCGGGACTCAAACCCAGGGTCTCTGGTTTACCGTACCAGCGCTCTAACCACTGAGCTATCGAGGACATACGGTTAGGAATTGATATTTCACCATATACCTGTACCCGGTTACATAAAAACTGGATGTAATTCTACAGTAAAACAAATGTTTTCTTTTTTAAAGAAATAAACAACTTTCTCAGCCTATCAACATATGTCTTTCTTTCATATGTGTAGTAATATACATTGTGTTTATAATTACAGCACTGAAATAATATCACATACCTTTAGTAAGTAAATGTTCATCTCAGTACCACTATCTAGATCAAGAGTCCAAACAGACACACCTGTGCCTTTCTGGGTATATCAGCAATATGATCAGAGATGCTAAGATTAAGAAAGGATTAAATCGAAAATCAGTTCACTCAACGGTTGACCAATCAATGATGGTATTTCCAAGTATGATCATGCAGAAGCATGAGTCTAAAATATCCAGAGAATTAAATGGTTGTTATCAAAACTGAAGAAACAAAATCACTCAAACAGTGACTGCAATACAATAGGATTTTTGTTCACTCAAATGGTCAACCAATCAGAAATGCACTACCAGGTGTTAAAGTGTATCCTTTATTTTATTTCACCAAGGTTTACATATTAAAAAGTAACACAAGCGCTAAATTTCGCTATAAAACCGTTCTTCCAAACTCTACCCATGTGTTGAGGTTACAAAATGATGCATATATGCTAATTAAAACTGTATATGTATCCACGGGTTCATAAAATACCCGCACATGAATATGTGTGAAATGAATTTAGAGTTGGTAACTTTTTATTCGAAGCTTCAAGCAATAACAAAAAGGCGATGTTTTTGGCTGACCGGTTTTCATGTTTATATTGTATTTCTAGAGTTAGGATTTGCAATTATATGTTAGTTTTATATATACCTTATCGTTCGTCGAATTTGAAGCGGTGTGCATATGTTGTAAAATTAGCGTGCTGTTGGCGGGTGAGTGACTTTAATTAAGCAAACATCAATGGAATCTAGATAGTCAATGCATGATAATAATGTCATTATGGCGGAATGGCAATTTAAACACAATTCAATGTAAATAGTAGCAAGGTAAGGAAAAAAGAGTCTCTAAGTTGACTCTGCACAAACTCTAGACAGTCAACATAATATATTGTCTATATCTAGTACGTGATTAGGTGGGAGGGAGATATTGTGTTTATTTATACATATCAATGTATTTTATAAAAACAAAACAAAAATATACATTTTGATGTTCCTTTCACCGTCATTTCAATACCATACACATTTATAAGATGTAATGCAGATTTAATTATGTACAATGCAGATTTAATTATGTACACTATTGGTGGATACTATATGGATACTATACTCGGTAAAAGTTTTGGCCCAGGGTATATAAAGTCATATAAAAATAAAACTAGTGGACAAAATTTAAGTATCTTTTCTTAGTAACCAAGGTCTACCCTTGCCGGTTAATTTGGTACCGGACATATTAAATTCAAAACAATATTTGATTTTAAAAAAATATCGCGAACACACAAAGGGTCTGTAAAAAATATTGCAAAGTCCATACAAAGTAACAGTTACGGACACATTCGAGTAACCAATAAAAATACTATTATTTTTTCGCAAACTTTCATTGTAAACGATAATTATTGTTGATTGTTGATCTATTGTGAATTATCAACAGAGATAATAAGGGTTATGGTCGAATGTCATGGTTCAGCGATCATTGTATGGGTTCGAACTGCCATGGTCCAAAACTTCTTTTACAGAGTATATATTAAGTTTTGTGTTTTGTATTTTTTCATAAACTAAAAAGAAATGTATATGTTCATCAAGATTCAAGATTCAATATTGACTCTAAAGTATGGACAAAGAAAGATAATAATTTACAGACGATCTTATATCTTAGTATCTTTACAAGATTGTAGTATGTCAATAAACAAAGAAAACACATGATGCACGTGATGTTCGAGCGTATTGCAGTTTATACGGTAGCCGCTTTATTCTATCAGTCATGTGTAATCGCTTTCACTTGTGGACATAAATGTAGCATTACATGATTCGGATTACGTTTAGCACTATGGAGAGTAATTCTCTTTCTTTGTCCTATAGTTGCTTAAATTGTTATGTCGGTATTGTGTTGCCTTGTCTGGGTTTGGTGTAAACATATTTACAGTATTATATGTAACAATCACACACACACACACACACACATATATATATATATATATATATATATATATATATACACTCAAGTGATATGAAAACGCAACACGGGAATTTCCGCTATATATTGTTTATACTGCACACTTAATTGCACATAATATTCCAAAGAAATCACAAGATGTTTTTTAAAAAGAAAGTTGCAGTTAACTAGAGAAAGGACACAACTGTGATGTTGTAGACGTTTTAATCACACTACACTTTGTAACAAGAACTTCATAAATGTTGAAGTAGCTCTTTGAAAAATTGAGCTAGTTCAGTACTGTATTTAACGTAAATAGTTGCATCCTAAGTTTGCTCACATGATTGAGCCAAACGCGTACTCTGTGAATAATGAAACATTGAAGGAATACTATTTGCTGTATTATTTGTTGTTTTAGTATTTTTTCCAAAAGGAAAGGTCTTACGTAGCCATGTACCATTCGATTAAAAGCAGCATATTGTACATACAATATATATCGGAAATTCCCGTGTTGCGTTTTCATATCACTTGAGTGTATATATATATATATATAACAGTATATGCAATGTAAGCGAACACATCAATACTTATATTATGGATTGTGAAACTACTATTCATTTAACAAAGAACCTGATCGTACGAAAGCGGAACGATAGGAACATGTTAGATGGAAGTAAACAAGTGATATATGTCCTTTGTTTCATACCTTTTTCTGAGAAAACCGAAATAGAAAAAGAAATGAAAAGGGGATATTAACACTTTAAAGCTACCTGTACCCACCTTGGAAAATGTGACACCAAAGAGTAATACAATATAAAACATATTTACTTTTTAATTATTGACGTATACTACAAATATATTTTAAAAGGACACACGGCAATCTTGATTTTGTTTTAAAACTCACGGCGTCCAGCTAGTTTTTTTGGATAACTGTCTTACATTTGTTCAATCATTAATATTAATTATAAGAATATTAATAAAATTATAAGAATATTAATAAGCAAATTGTATTCCATGTTATTCAATTTTGAGAGTATTGCACAAATAATATATTAAAACGTATGGTTGAATAAGGCGAAAAAATGAATACTTAAAATTTTATTTATTTAAATGTAACCAGGTTAAAAGTTAACATAATCCTGGATATATAAATCGAGACACCCATTTCAAACACTTCAAGATTGCCTTGTGCCCCTTTAAAATACCCGTATAGCTCCAAGAAATTTGAAAATGTGTCCACATGTTGCATTCTACATTTAATTTACTCTTTGTCTGTGGTGCAGTGAGGACCTACATTGAGTTTGAGAGCTGTGATTTTTTCTCATTTTTGGATGCTCAGCTCTGCGTGTTGGATAGTATACAGACAGCACATCTTCGAAGGCATTGCTTTTTGTTCCCGCTTTTCAAAGATGTTCTTCGAAAAGCAGACGGACATATACATGAAAGTGATTGTCCATCCGCCCGTCAGTCATCCTTCTAACATTTTCGTGGCCGCAACCTAATGTCATTCAGTTTTTAAGGAATTCAATTCATATTTGGCAGGATTGTTTGCCTTCGCATGAAGATGATCATATTTAATCATCATTTTGATTCAACAATATTTACCGCGGCAATGACCCCTTTTTTACTTAGAATTTTAGAGCCTAATAGACCTGTACAACTAACTACGATAACGACTATGACTTCAGACTAATTCTAAGCACGAGAAAATGTTGGGGCTGACCTCAAAGTTGTATAACAACCTGGATATTAGTAGGCTCAGAGGGGTTTGTGTAGAAAAAAGCCAAGACAAAAATCAAATTAAAAAATACGTATTATTTCTATTTCATTTCTGTCAATATATATATATACGTCATATGCATCGACCTTTCAGACTATTTCTTTCTCAATTCAGTCTTCGAACCAACCACCCAGACTCGGCTGCAGTTTTAAAGGGGCTTGCCTGAATAAGTGATCACTAAAAACATTTTTAGAGGAGAGTACACATCAAATGCAGATCCAAGATTTTGGTTTGAGTATTTGTGTGTGGGAGGGGCGGAGGCGGGGGCACTTTCGAAATAAAATGTTTTTCTACATGACGTTTAGTGAATTCTGATAAAACCAATGATGACTAACAGTAGAAATGGTGCGCGCCCCCAGGTTATCCGGCATGCATAGGTTATACTTGTGGGATTTTAGAGGGCCGGGGTGCTGGGTCCGCCTCATCCCTGAATCCGCCTTAGTACATGATCTTTGCTTTTCTACATGTATCTTAATGATATAGAAAATGTATACATGCTTAGTGGTTTAGATATCAATATGTTTAAAATGTTTATGCTATTATATGCAGACGATATAGTTATCTTTGCAAACTCATCTGAGGAGTTGCAGGAAAGACTTCATATATTATACAATTATTGTAAGGAATGGAAACTAAAAGTTAATACAACTAAAACAGAAGTGATGATTTTTAGAAAAGGGGGGAGGTTACCAAGAAATATTAAATTTTATTATAATGGCGGTTTGATTGAAATTGTTAGTAAGTTTATTTATTTAGGAATAGTTTTTTCTACTGGTGGATCTTTCTCAGAAGCACAGACTACTTTGGCGGGTCAAGCCCAGAAGGCAATCTTTAAAATGAACAAATACTTATAAAAATTTACATTTATTTCAACAAAGCACAAATTAGATCTTTTTGATAAGTTAATTACAACAATTTTTAACTACTCAAGTGAAGTCTGGGGATTTATGCAAGGTAATTATATTGAAAGAGTTCATTTGCAGTTTTGCAAAAGAATGTTAGGGGTAAAAAAATTAACACAACATGATTTTATATATGGTGAATAAGGTAGAACCTCATTCGTATCTAAGAGGTATCTCATCATTGTTAAATATTGGTTAAAGATTTTAAATATGAGGGAACACAAATATGTTAAAATTGTTTATAATGTGATGTTAAAAGATTTTGAGCTACATCCACAAAAAGTTAACTGGGCATCACTAGTCGAACATTTATTGGCGTCTCTAGGTTACTATTATGTGTTGCTACAACAAGGTGTTGGAAATGACACCATATTCATTAACTTAATAAAACAAAGACTGACAGATCATTTCATTCAAAACTTGAATGACAGGTTACAAACGTCAAGCAGAGTGGTGTTCTACAATACCATTGCATGTTTTTAATTACAACCTTATCTTGATAATATAAATGTGTATAAATTTTGTCAATCACTTACAAAGTTGCGAGTTTCATCTCATAGATTAAAAATCGAATCTGGCAGATGGGTCAAACCTAATAGAATACCTATAAACGAGAGAACTTGTGATCTATGCAACATGTTAAAAGATGAGTTTCATTTCGTATTACAGTGTGACAGATATACAGATTTAAGGAAACAATATATACCCAAGTATTTCTACCGACGACCTAACATGGTTAAGTTTATAGAACTGATAAATTCAAATAATAAAGGATATATTCGTAAACTCTCCATATTTATCTGTAAAGCGTTTCAATTAAGAAATGGGATGCTATTTAGAAATTAAATTCTGGATATTTTCCTGTATAACATGTTGAGTATAGTTAACTTATATTAATATAAATATGTGTATGTATAAATATTATTATGTTAACTTGTGTTAATATACAAATATTCATGCAAATTTATAAACACCTTCTCGTCAATGCACAGGAAATGTGTACATGTATATGCAAAGTATTTCATTGTGATCTCATACTATTGTCTTATATGTACCAACTCCACTGTTACCATGTATTAATCTGTATTTGTATTCGCATGGGTTTTATAGCCTATTGGAATTTTGAAATAATATTATCTATCTATCTATCATGATAAATACACTTTTATCCCCTATGTCTTACCCTAAAATTGCCGCCGTCTCCGGGATAGTGAAGACGCTGCATCTAAAATTATCTCGCCTCTCACTCGTGCGGGTTCGAATTCCACTGGGAGCTCGAATTGACAAGTGAGAAAGTGTCAATTCTTAATGTGTTTTTTGTGGTGTGGAAAAATATTGGTATTTCCGATTTTAGATGGTCTAGATATAATGAGCGAAACTAAAACTACCCATTTTTTACAAGAATTACGCACCAGGATACATTTAAAGAGTCAAACGGCAATTTTGCTCTTCTTTTTTTAAGTCACGGCATTCTGTTATTTTTAGGTTTTTTTTTAAACTTTTTACACATTTGAATAGTGCAAATAAATTGCTTGACATATTCCTAACTGTTGATTTTTTTGCAACAATAAATGTTTTTAAACCTATGGTAGTACAGAAAACTCATATTGTACCACCTTTTATTTCAACATCTGACTTTAAATACAAAACCCTGTGGGGTTTTGAAAAAACTGAAGTATCGTGCAGCGCGTGCGCGTATCGCCTTGAATGCACAATAGAACAATCAAATTGATCAGTTAACGCTAACATCGAAATGGATGAGGCCGTCACTATTGAAGGTTATATTTTTCTTTTACAATGTATGTAATACGTGATTGCTCATTTATTAAGGAATTGTTTCGCATTTTCTTCGGCGTTTATGCGGTTTTAAACGTCGATAGTAAATGGTGTAATCCACGAATCGCGTTAGTGCTTTATGGTAAATTTGCCATTGATTACCGGCGTTTAAAACCGCATAAACGCCGAAAAAAATACACTTCGTGGATTTTTCCATTTAATATCGGCAAAATCGAATAAACAGCGGGGGGAAAAGGCGAATTAATTGCTGTATTTACATTATTTTCCCGTCGCTATAATAGCATCAGCAACAATTCTAATGATAACAAAAAGAAAAAGAGAAAAAGAGAAATCACTACTGTCAATGTCTTTTCATGCAGTGGAATATCCATGTTAAGACACACCGGTTGCAAGCGCAGTCTGCATGCATTGCGTACAGTTCGTTCACCTCCTTGAAGCGGAATAATCGCTTTCTATACGTGCGCAGCCGAGCGTAAATAGTCCCACCTACTTGAAAAATGAAGTATATTCGAGATTAAGCGCTATATTGTTTCAAAAAAAAAAGCAAAACATATTAATTTAATTAAACCAGTTTGCAAATATGGTATGAAGCGAATATCAACTTTATTAGGTGAGGCCTAGAAAAAGGAAGCATGGCGAATAACTGGTCGTTTGTAAAAGGGATATATTGCTCTGCAAACCATCTCATCATATCATGTATGCCAACTAGTTTAATAAATTCTAAAATAATGATTGCTGTTTGGTTGAATTCTGGTGTACGTTATTTTCAGCACATTTTAGGCTTTATATGACGGTACATATTTTGTAGAAGTGGCAGACAACCCACGTTTCCCTACAAGTTCATGCAGTGTCAATAATAAATTTCATTGGCCTATAAATAGTGATGCGCAAAACCTTGGTCGAGCATTTAAGGCGCATTGCTTGCTGAGAAAACCCCTCTGTTTTAGTCGGTATTCCTTATTGTAATCCTTACCGTAATCGTTACCGTAGTTAGTTGTACAGGTCTAATAAGAACAATAAGGCTGTAACTAGTCATTTTAGTTCGGTTGGATAGTTTGCCATCATATGAAGTTGATCATATTCAATCATCATTTTGAACTACAATTTTGACGGCGTTATGACCCTTTTTTGGACTTTAAATGTTTAGGGCCGAATAAGAAAACATTGTGGCCGCAGCTACAACTTCTATCTATCTCTATCTATAGATACTGCAACACCCTCGTTCGAAGATTATGTGCAGGTCTTCAGTTTTGAATAGATTCAAATTCAGTTTTGTTGGGATTGTTTGCCATCACGTGAAGATGTATTTAATCGTCATTTTGGTTCAGTAATTATTACTGTAGTAATAACCCTGTTTGGACTTAGATATTTTTATTTTAGGGCCTAATAAGAACCTTTTTGGCCGCAGTTAGTCAATGCAGTTTTGAATAGAATTTATACCATATATAGCCTGATTGTTTTTTCATCATGATTACATGATACTATTTCATCGCCATTGTAATTCAACAGTTTCTATGGGATATATGGCCGTTTTTGGACTAAGACATTTTATAGCCTAATAAGAACCTTGTGGCCCCAATTTAAGTCATTCAGTTTTGAATGGATTCACACAATATTTGGCAGGGTTATTTGCCATCATAAGAAAATGATCATATACCATCGTCATTAAAAGAAGTCAATTTCCACTGGAGTTATGGTCCTTTGTAGACTGTCGTGCCCTTAATGGTTTATTCTCTTGTTGATCTGGCTTCTGCCAAGTCATTGAGTACCTTCATTGTGGCTTTTAGGCTATTGTTTTTTTTTGTATTATATTTACACGAGCATATTTGTGTTTTACTTAAATTGCCTATTGATGCTGCCTTGTTGGTTAGAGATTAGATCATGGCGGGGATTTCTTTATTTACGCTGTCCTGTTTTAATGGGATGACAGTAGGGTAAGTGTGAGGTTTGGTGCACCCTAGGACCGGTTTAAACCCCCGGTGGCCTTTGTTGCCACTGACCGTTCCAAGGCGGTAGCCCTATTGTCAACCCTTTTGTGTTTGTGATGTCGTTTTATTTATTACTTTTGCCTTCTCGTTTGTCTGTTTGCGTGTTTGTTTTTGTGTTTTGTGGTTGACTGTCGTCCTTGAATGCTGCTTTCCCTGTCCGATATTTTTTATCTTTCTTTGTTATTTGTAGCCTATTAAGAAACGTGTGGCCATAACCATTTTTAGTAGGATTGTTTGCAATCATGAGAAGATTATTATTAAATTGTCATTTACGTTCGACAATTTCTGCAGGAGTTATGGCTCTTTTAGGACAAAGGGAATACTCACAGACTAACAGCTATTCCTCCCTGAGTATATAGTGTAGTGTTTTAATTACACCCCATCCCCAATATATTTCCCCAGCCGTGGGGATAAATGTAACTGTTACATTCTTGTTCAGTTTAAATTAGCTGACCATTTGAAGAGTGTCGGTAAGAAAAAGAGGTATAATGAAAAACTCGAACCAGAAGGCGACGTAAATATGAATTTAACAAAAACTTATTAATAGTATTGCTTGATAACATTGACCTAGTACATGTGCTTCAAGAATATACGTACATAAATGGTTCTAGAGTAACGAAACATATATAACTTTATTATTAATGCAGTGTCCATGGAAACGCCAATAATATTAACATGAAACACTTTTATATATAACTCTAACTGTCGGAAAACAACATGCTCAACGTTCGAAGCTTTGTTATTTATTGGGAAACTAAGTTAAATAAGAGGCACAATTCTGCTGTATTGCAAAACAGAATTATGGCACTTGTCTCTACGAGTTATTTTTCATGACAATGGACACGTGTGAAATTTCATTGCATTCTTCCAAGGGGTTCTGTGTGTTTGTTTGTATGTACTTTTACGTCATTTTCAACACATGCAAGGTTATATATGACGGTCGATATTTTTGTGGTGGAGGCAGACAACCCACTTTTCCTGGGTAGAACCACTACTGTGCAAAAGAGGTATAATGAATTGAATGTTGTTTAACGGCTCAGAAACACAGTATAGGTTATTTAGAGCCGCCCCAGAGAGAGGGGAATGATAAATAGGAATCCGGGAACCTGCCCTACTCTTATTATCGAACAGATTACTATGGTTCTTTAACGTGCTCGTAAAACTCAAACCAGAAGGCGACATAAAAAAACGTATTAATAGTATTGCTTGATAACGTTGGTGTAGTACATGTGCTTCAAGATTATACGTACATAAATGGTTCTGGAGTAACGAAACATATATAACTGTATTATGACTGCAGTGTCCAAAACACTCTAGCTTTTATTTAAGGTACTATGGCTGCCATGTAAAAATGAACAAATCTGACCCTGAGAACGTGAATGCTACTTATGGCATAAAATGGTTAAAATATTGTGAAATATCACCTTAAACTATAAATATAAACGTTTTACTATATACTATTGTACTTAGAATTAAAAATAAAAAATTGCAATTAGATCTAGTTGTTAACTCATCTTAATTGTTTTTTTATGCATCAAAGTGAAGTATCTTTTTCACACATTAAAAAAAACATTCCATGAAAGTGTTCATTATGGTTCCATCTAAGCAGGGACGTATATAGCAGACCATTGCAGATACATTTAAATTCAATGCCATGGGTTTTTGATCATTAGCTCGACTATTCGAAGAATACGAGAGCTTATGTAATCGCGTCGGCGTCGGCGTCCACATCAAGGTTTGCGTGTAAGCTGTGTTTACAAGTCTATATCTCTTACATTTCTTATCCTAGCAGAACCAAATTTGGCCAAGAGCTTCCTTATAGCATTATATTAATGACTGCTTAAGTAATGTTGGTTTCTGTAACCCCTGGGTTCCCATGGAACCCAAATTCTGATAGCCCTTAAAATGTGTCTATTTCATATCAAATGTTGAATGTAAGCTGTATTTACAGGTTTATATCTCTTACATAGATGCCCTAGCTCAACTAAATTTGGGAATTGGTTCCTTATAGTATGTTGTAATGGGCTGCTTAAGTAATTTTGCATTATGGGAGCCCAAACTGTGATGGCCCATAAATTGTGCAATAAAGGCAGATACATATTTCTGTGTTGTTTTGGTAAATTCTTACACATATAGCTATGTTGCCCTCCACCCCCGCCCCCGACCCCGCCCCCACCCCACCCTTTCACCCCAAACACACACAAACACACACTGGAAACCAGATTTTTATTATTATTATTATTTTATATTTTTTACATATGTCTGTGTTGTTTTGGTCAAGTTTTACACATATGGCGATGTTACCCCCACACCCCCATCCCCTAACCATCCCCCACCGCATCATCACCGCCACCCGAATGTGTTGTTGTTGGTTTTTTTACATGCGTCTGTGTTGTTTTGTTGTATCAAATCTACACCTATAGCAATGATGCGCCATCGCCCAGTCCCTCATTGGTTTATGGAGGACAGGGGGAGGGGAATTGTTTTCATTTTATCTTCCATTTTTTGGATTTTAAAATTTTAATTTGAACGCAGTCATTTACATATTAAACAATTTAGATTAATTTCAGATACACAGATAAAACATCAATAAGAAATTTTTTAAATGAGGCCACAATAAAAATTGCCAGATATCCCCTCCCTCCCCGAGTTGCCTTTCGACCACAAATTTCTTTAATATGACTGCACATTTGGATTAAAACTAATAAAAATCAAATATAAGATTTCACACCCTGCCACAAATTTTATTATAATGTGTATGAGATTCTTACAATGATTTTATATCGGTCCGACTTTTTATACCCGCCCCGCAAGTTTTAGTCTTGTTTTCTGGTGGTATAGCCTATACTGGCTATATAATGGATTATTCACTGAAAAATCGAATAGTCGAGCTGCACTGTTCTCCGACAGCTCTTGTTATGCACCTAATAGTTTTACATTCAAGATTCACATTCCAGTTTTTGGTTAATACACCAGCTAGATACAATAGAGCATTCAAACCTCACACATGTTTACATCTACATGACAGCGGCATGTTCCAATGAAAAGTAGATCAATATGAATTACATTGACCTACTTTTATCACTTTGTTCATTAACATTGATATTTTACATTACTCTTTTAGCATTAACGTGTTTTTTTATCTCCATTTCTCAGATACCAAAAGCAATACAACTTATACCTTCATTCGCATTTACATCTATATAACATCCGTATGTTCCTACTTAAAACAAGTCAATATAAATGACATTGAACTTCTGTTGGCACTTTGTGAGTTTTACATTCTAGTGTTTTATTATATCCATTACTCAGATACCAAAAACTGTACAGTTTTTGAACTTCATAACACTTACAAGTATGTTCTTGACCTTGACCTACGTGTCATACTCTGTTAATTTAGTTGATGTCTCGCTTAATAACAGCTAAATTAATTTCTCACACTGTAACTTCCATACAGCTTTCAAACTTCACGAAGACTATCATTTACAAGACAGCAACATGTTCCTATTAAAGAAGTTCAGTGAGAATGACATTGAGTCATGCTTACACACTTGATCGATTTTTGAGACATGTGAATCCGCGTATTTCTTGTTTTTTAAATGAATGTAAATCACATCTTTTATACAAAGGGTTGTTACTTATTTCAGGTGAGTGTTCGAGATTTGCGGCAGTGACGGAAGGTCTACTGACAACTATGCCAAAGCCGTTTGTTCCTGACAATACCATGAGAAAGAATACATGGTCATTGAATCTGTATGCTAAATGGAGGCTCCATGTTTTGGAAAGTGGAAGCAGTGATTTGAGCCCGGAACTGATCTTATTAACATTTCGACAGACCAGTTGAACTATGTGCTTTCTGTTTTCATAATATCTTTAAAAAAATGAAGACGGGAGTCAGTATACCAGTGGTAGTTTGTTTTCTGTTGTGACTGTTCTATAAAGGCATATGGAGTTCAGTGGTAGAAATGTTTCTTTTTTAAGTGACCCACAATTTAATTCCCTCAAACACTGTATTGATAATTCGATGCAGAACGTAACCAGACAAGGGGAGGGTTTAAATAGAAAACAGGCACAAGTTATAACTGTCGAGCAGGAAAATATTCTGTGGGATAAAGGGATTTTAGGTGATCAAGATCCTAAGACACTTCTTTATACCATTTTTTGGAAAGCAGGAATCAATTTTGGATTGCGCGGGGGAGAAGAACATAGAAATCTTACTATGAAAAACGTTCAGGTGCTTAAAGATACAGATGAGGAGGAATATTTACAGTATTGCGAGAGTATTTCAAAGACCTTCAAAGTGTGGATGAAACATCGCAAGATTGATCCGCACAAGGCCCGGGCCAATGCAGTGAGAGATTCAAAACGTTGTCCTGTAAGCCTGTTTCGGAAATATCAATGCAAACTTCCAAAACTCAGATCCCTCGGTGTTTTATTTCCAACCACTAGTCAAGCCTAAGGGCGAAATTTGGTTTTCTAACTGCCCTGTAAGTCACGATAAATTACGGGATTTTGTAAAACTGTTACCACAATTGATGGGTTTCGTGTTTTTTTTTGAAAACCACTCCCTAAGGGCCACAACAGCAACGAGATTGTTTCAGAAAAATGTTCCAGAGCAACTCATAATGGCCCAAACATTTCACCGTAGCAATGCAATTTACAGCTATAAAAGGCCTAGTGATGAACAATAAAGACAACTTTCTAGGGTTTTGCAAGGCAATACAGGAGAAGATGCTCAGGAGAAATCCGAAAATCTCACTGGTTTTCTCCCCCAAGATTCCGCTGGCAATGTGTTCCAATTTTCAAATTCAGAAATTCATTTTCACATGTAACACGTTTATAAGCACGCATAAAAAGGATACTTGTTTTGTCAGTGGAAGTAATATTACATGGTTATTGTTTATGGCGTTTAGTGTTGTGTTTATTTCACGTTAAATATAGATTATGCACGGATTGTGGAGGGGCGCGGGCACGGCACGCCCCCGCCCCCACCCACCCCACACTCTCCCATTTCCCTACAGCCAAAAACGAATCTGAGTTATGAGAAAATTCACCTCAAAATTCATCTCTCTTTTTGGTTGTGAAATGTTTTTTAGTTGCACTTTTGCTAAATCGGACAGGTTGAGATTAGTAAGAGTTTGTCCCTTTTAGTGTAATTCCATTGAGATTGCATTAAAAAAACAACATTAGAACTCAAATAATACTGAATATTTTACATGCAACTTGCAGTTTAATATGTTTACACATTTATCTAAGTAGTCCTATCCATGAATAATAAATACACACTTCATAAATGTGTGCATTAATCAATACACACATTATCTTGACGATGACATACACTGAGCATTGATCAATAAACACATTTATCAAGATTATATTTATTATTCAAGTGTAGCATTGTCTAGATAAAGGTGCTTATATATTAAACTAAATACAAGAGGCACAGAGCCCTCGTACAGGAAAAACAAGGGATGCCTACTGGAAATATCTCTCAGACATTATCACATTGACTGATGATAAAATGGTTAACAGCCCTTCCAGAGATACTAGACCAAACTAATATTAATATCCAGAAAAAAGAGTCCTCTGGGGTGACATCTCTTCGTGAAAATGATATCCTGAAGACAAACAGTATAGACACAGTTAATATCTTAAACAACCAATGTAAGTCAGTATTAACCATTGAATCTGACGAGTCTGTCCCAGACAAACGTCAAGGCTCCTTTAGCTCTATGGACAACATCACTGTAGATAGGAAAGGAGTCCAGAAACTTCTGGAAAACCTAAATGTCCATAAAGCTTCAGGCTCAGACAATTTAAATGCTTGGGTCCTACAAGAGTGCAGTGTGGAGATATGTGCCATATTCTCTACCCTCTTCAACTTGTCTCTTTCACAAGGACTGGAGGCTAGCCAATGTAGCCCCTGTCTTTAAAAAAGGAGAAAAATATGATGCTGCTAATTACCGACCAGTATTCCGTACATGCATCTGCTGTAAAGCTCTAGAACATATACTGGTTAGTAACATAATGAGACATCTGATGAAATACGATATACTCGTGGATTTTCAGCATGAATTCAGGAGTCAAAGGTCATCCGAAACGCAACTTGTTCAGTTTGTTAACGACTTAGTACACAGACAATGCAAAAATAAGAAACACAGACAAACTGAAATCCCAGACGACTTTTACAGAAAATGGACTTTTATGGGATTAGAGGCATCACCAAACAGTGGATAGCCTCTTGGGTATCGAATCGTACTCAACGGGTTGTACTTGATGGTATCTCCTCGGATCCAGCACCCGTTATATCAGGAGTTCCACAGTCTTAGGACCAGTCCTATTCCTTATTTTTATTAATGACATAACGGACAATATTAAGTCATCGATAAGACTGTTTGCAGATGACTCTACAGGAATATTTCCACCTCTGATGACTGCCAGGTCTTACAGAAAGATATTGACACCCTGACAAAATTGGAAACCGACTGGCTCATGGAGTTCAATCTTGGGAAATGCAATTCCATGAGGGCAACACGTCATCATCAACATAACATTATTAACAAAAATTACGTTCTCCACTCTCAAAACTTGGAGAACGTATCCAGTGCCAAATACTTGTAACAAATAGATGATACAAGTTTGTTTGTCAGAGGTATCAGTTACCTGATGCTTGCATTTTGACTTAAACTCTTCTACAGTTCTACCGGTAGCTGGAATGGATGTTTATCTCAAGTCTGTCGAGTTTGGCGTTGGATTTCTTCCAAATACCTTGCCTTATCGATCGAGACTAGATCGCTATGAATTTTGAAAAAGAAGGACAAGCTGGCTTGATCTCTCCTCGATTCTAGCGATGCCCATTCTAGGACCACTAACATCTCCCCGACATGACTTGTGTTCCTCCATCGCCGACATGTCCACCTGGCTGCAATGCGCTGTACCATTTCTAGTTTGTATATATTGGTCTGCTGGTAGGGGCTTCATATTGAGGAAGTAAACTCCAACTGGGACCGCACAAGGGTCTTGAAGGCAAGGGATTTCAGTAAGAAAAAATACTATGCATTTAATCTGTGTTTATTCTTGTCTTACATTGTATAAAATGATCTTGCCACCACCAAAAATGCTAGTATAATCAGTAATTGGTTGAAGGATTATCGGTAGAAAGATCGAAAGAACACACAACCCGAATCTCCCCTCCCCCATACACACGCGTAAAATCCGATGTTATGAAAATGCATGTTAAAGCTTCTTTGGTATCATTTAGATACAAAATTATCAAAAAAGTGGTAGGTCATCACACTTTATTTTCCCACTAGACATGTCACTAAAAGTGCGTAAATAGAGTCAATGAACACTTTCACAATTTTTTCATCATTAAATTTATTAAAAAACAACAATTAATTGTCCATTGCATATATACATATATATCAAAACTTACACAAACAATTGCAATCCTCATTTGTCTTTTTACTTTAAAAGGCAAACATATATGGACCGTACCCCACCCACTTGTTTTACCAACATATTAATTCAAGATAACAAAAGTATTTATCTAATGCTCAGTTTTATTTAAAACTTGTATATGACAAGATCCTATGACATTTCTTTCAAAACAAGTGAAAAATATATATAGGTCATCCGGCGTCTAATGATTTTTTATTAAAAATTGTTTAAATTGCACACATTGTGGAGTTATTTTGACATGTTCACTGTAAAATACTGTAGATATACAATATTGACATAGAGATCGAATATAAAATTAGCTCAGTATCTACTTTCATATTCCACTATAGAAAAACAAAAATCTAATTTTCTCTATAGCTAAAGGATAAATTCTACTCAGAGCTACCCATACCCTCTATTTTGTTGATGGCGGAATGGCGGAAAAATATGAAGAAAAAAATTGTTGCTGAATATTTGATATGTTACCGTCTTAAATCCTACGTAATATCTATATCTAGAATGGAAAAAAACCGGGCCTGTTGTCAAATAAAACTATTTTTTAAAAGTCTTAGGCTCGAATATGTCAGAACGTTCCCAGCCAACATCATTCTTAAAGGGACTTGAGGCGATCTGAAATATTGTCAATACAGGATAGAACAGACGCCCAACCCCTCCCTTTCACACACACACACACACACTAGCGCGATGCTATTTCAGCTAGGTGTTAACCACATACTCAAGTACCTATACCACCGCAAAAGAGACCCATAAGAAATGTAAGCATCCAAACAACATCTCGAGTATGGCGTTACAGCGGCCGTCACGGTAAACAGTTGTTCTCACGCCTGTCTATAATCACAGTTAATTGTCTATAATCAGAGTTAATAAACTCAAGAAGTCATATTTCAGGAAACTTGTCATTGAGATGTGGCATCCGTGAGGTCAACTAAGATAGTGAGAATGAGATTTTACTTAAATCAGAGAATACACAAATTACTTAACGTATTTGGTTTAACTGCATATTTAAAAATGATGTTACTACATCGAGCGTCTTTTTTTAATAAACATTAACAAATATACTGAACCAAACAGCTAACGCACCAGCAGACAATATCTTAATAGCTCAACAATAACAATCAATAAATCAAAACAAATTTCATTCTGAACGAGACAAATATCTTGTCAATAACGACTGTAAATTAAACAAGAGGCCCAAGAGGGCCTGTGGACGCTCTACTGGCTCAAGATAAAGTTTATGTATAAGGGGCCATAAGTCTTTCAAAAATAATTCAACCAGAACATGGCAATGACAGGTGCAACTAGTCTTAGTACTGATCATTCTCGCCAAGATTCGCTGAAATCTGGCAAAGAGTTCAGAAGAGACTAATCTGGACAAAGTTTGTGTATTCAAACATTTAAAGGGTCACAACTCTGCCAAAAATCATTCAACCGAAATATGGCAATGATATGCACAACTAGGTTTGATACTGATCATCCTTGTCAAGTTTCGTCTACATCCAGCCAGGGGTTCAGGAGAACTAGCCCGAAAAAAATTGTGGTGTCAAAATCCTTTAAAGGGCCATAACTCTGCCAAATATCTGTAAACCGGAACGTGACAATGACTTGCACAACAAGGCTTGGTGCCTATCATCCCTGCAAAGTTTCATTGAAATCTGGCGAGGGGTTCAGGAGTAGTAGATCAGACAAAGTTTGTGTATTAAAACCTTTAAAGGGCCATAATTCTGCCAAAAAAAATCATTTAACCGGAATACGCCAATGATTTGCAAAACTAGATATGGAATTGATCATCCCTAAAAAGCTTCGTTTGAATCCGGCCAGAGGTTCAGGAGAACTAGTCAGAACAAAGTGTGTGTATTAAAACCTTTAAAGGGCCCTAACTCCGCCAAAAATCATTCAACCGCAACACGGCGATGATGTGCACAACTAGATAAAGAATCAATCATCCCTAAAAAGTTTCGTTTAATCCGGCCAGGGGTTCAGGAGAACTAGTCAGAACAAAGTTTGTGTATTAAAATCTTTAAAGGGCTATAACTCTGCCAAAATCATTCAACTGGAACACGATGACTATGTACAACTAGGCTTGGTACTGATCTTCCCTGCAAAGTTTCAATGAAATTCGGCCAAATGAAGGCCCTTTCGTCTTAATGAGGCCACGATATAGCATATTTCAGGAAATCAAGGGCCATGACTTCAATGTAAATGGTCCAATCTGGATGGTTTTCGAACTCGTCCAAGCTTTCATCGATATTAACAATCTGGTAAAGTTTCTTAAAGATCCGATGAAAGATGAAGGCCCTATCGTCTTAACGAGGCAAAATATAGGATTTTTAACTAAATCAAGAGCCATAACTCCACTATTACTGGTCCGATCTGGCTGTTTTTCGAACTTGACCGAGCTTTCATTGATATGAACAGTCTCGTAAAGTTTCATAAAGATCGCATGAAAAATGAAGGCTCTATAATCTTAACGAGGCAAAATATAGCATTTTTAACTAAATCAAGGGCTATAACTCATCCGTTACTGGTCCGATCTGGCTGTTTTCGAACTTGACCGAGCTTTCATTGATATGAACAATCTAGTAAAGTTTGGTAAAGATCGAATGAAAGATAAAGGCCCTATTGTCTTAATGAGGCAAATTATAGCATTTTTAACTAAATCAAGGGCAATAACTCCGCTGGTAATGGTCCTATCTAGCTGGTTTTCGAACTTGGCCGAGCTTTCATTGATATTAACAATCTGTGCAAGTTTGGTAAAGATCATATAATAAATGAAGGTGCTAGAGTGTTCACAATGCTTAATATGGCATTTTTCAGCAAAACAAGGGTCATAACTCCGTTGAAATTACATCAATCTTGCCGGTTTTCAAACTTGTTCAAGTTTTTATTGATATAAAGACACTGGCAAAGTTAAGTAAAGATCCGATTAATAATGAAGGCCCTTATGTGTTCACAAGGCAGAAAATAGCATTTTCCAGAAAAAACAAGGGCCATAACTCCGGTGTTACTGATCTGATTTAGCTGGTTTTCGAACTTGTTCGAGCTTTCATTGATATTAACAATCTGTGGAAGTTTGGTAAAGATCAAATAATAAATGAAGGTGCTAGAGTGTTCACAAGGCAGAAAATGCCATTTTTCAGAAAAACAAGGGCCACAACTCCGGTGTTACTGACCCAATTCAGCCGATTTTCGAACTTGTCCAAGCTATAATTGGTATTAACAATCTTTGCAAGTTTGGTAATGATCAAATAATAAATGAAGGTGCTAGAGCGTTCACAAGGCAGAAAACAGCAATTTCCAGAAAAATCAAGGGCCATAACTCCGGTGTTACTGATCCGATTTGGCTGGTTTTCAATTAGTTCATACATTAAAAGTATTGTCTACTGGTGCGTTAGCTGTTTGGTTTAGTATATATTCTCATAGTATGATTTGAAAGCTTGTTTTGAAAAAAAAACACATGTTCATGTCTTGAAGAAGTGCGTCTTAAGATGATAGTTGAAAGTCTCAAGAATACGCATTACAACTGATCTTCGGTCTTTAGTTTAAAACACGATATATTCGAGTGACTTTGCGCAAATGTCTACGCATTCCGGTGCAACTGCGTAAGATGTGACTGCCCATATTATTCGGTCAGCTTCCTATCTTAACGGTCAATTTTCTACCACCGTTCATTGTTCAGCATAACTGTAATACCATAATTAAACGTATTATTAAACACTGGTCCTTTGGCACAGTCAAGCACACTCTTTGTGGCTTTAAAGTAGAATACCGCTTAAGACGATGTTTGTGGGGGCGTGAGCGGTGTTGCACCTAATATTACCTCTCACGAATAGACTCAATAAAACCGAGCCTACTACTGTTTTCGTTCGTTTGTGTGTGTTGCGTCCAAATGTCCCATTTTCAGTATTTATTGAAAGTTTTAATATCAACTGTCAGATTATTGCTAATAAGATCGCAGACGTGTATGTCACCTTGGACTTGATACGTATAAAGGCCCAGACAGTGTTGTCGACATAGAGTCCTGGCATTGCCTAAACATATTGATGTTTCCCAAATGTCAAATATTTCAGACCTAAAATCAATGGAGGCGGAGTTTTCATATATGTCGAGCATTCGATTCTGAGATTATTGGTGTGGGTGTGGGGTGTAACACCTGAGATGAGTGACACTTAGTTATTATACTTATAAATCACAATAACTATACACGTATAGCTCTTTACGATTTCAAGACATATTGCATTACAAATTGTACCGAACATGAATGGAAACATATGCAATCTTGAAGACTTTTATTACCCTAACCTCTCCTCGACAAGTGCGTGAAACAAGTGATAGGGAATATGCATCCAAGTACTACAGGAAGTGGTTTTCTGAAATGGGACATACGATACCGTTTGCAGTAAAACATGTACGTGTGAATGTAATAAAGTTTAGTAAAAGTCAAATCAGTTTTCAAGCCATTTTCTAGGATAAATTATCTGTACTGAATTTCAATCTGAAAAAAAAAAAAAAAAACCAACTACATCCAATTTTCAGTGCTAGTTTTTACTGCTTGCAAAATGTTCTGTGACACTGAGATGTTTATGTTTGGATGACAGTAACCCCGGTTATTATGGTACGGACGACTGTGCGTTTAGTGCAAACTTTGGCATTTCTTGGAATATTGTCAACAACAATGGAGGTTTTTTATCGTCAAAGTAGTGCATAAAAGCTTTATTTATTCAATGCTGTTATAATGCAGGCCTAAGAGGATGGAATTATACTTTAAAAAACATAGTGTATTGCTTTTCTTCTATGAAATTATATTCATATTGACTTTAACTATCCCACTCTGCAGACGCCTTCTTGACGACTTTAAACTCATATTCCGGGCTTCAAATCACACCTTATTTAACGACGTGCAGATCACACGCACAGGAACTGGTCACTTTTAATTTTTGCCTTCTATTATTATAATTGTCTATAAAGGACATGAATGGGAAATTTTGGAAAATGCTGGTGTTCTTTTTCAGAGGTCAAGCAGACGTTAGAAACAATCTCAATTACATGCACACTATATACTAACATGTGTGAAAATGAATTTCCTATCCAACAATACATTTCTTCCTACGATCCCTTGTAAATTCGGTGAGATATCTGAGTTCAAAGTCACCAAAGTGCAATTTGATACTGCTCGTCGTTTGTTTATGTCCCCAATGTAAACAAATGAATTTTACCGAAAATCAGGTGTCCGTTAAGTTCGGCGCAGTATTCCATCTTCAAATCACAATCAGTTCACTAACATAAAGCACCGATACATAAATAATGTTGATCTGCCCGCCGGCAACACTCGTTATCCGACAGAAAACGCACGTTCTAATGTACCGTTATTCGACTTCAGTACTACAAAAAATGCGATAAACAATCTCAAATGGTGTGATTTTAGTAGCACTACCAAAAGGCTTTTTTGAAAAAAAATGCGCCAGCGTGTCTATGATGTTGATCTGCCCGCCGGCAACACTCGTTATCCGACGACCAGACGTGTTTTTGACTACTTTCGAACTTTCAATCATACAGCAGTAGAACCAAAACTGTGATAAACGGTCTCAAATTGTGAGATTTTAGTAGCACTACCAAAAGGCTTTAAAAAAACGCTGCGCCAGAGTGTCTATGATATTGATCTGCCCGCCGGCAACACCCGAAACCCGACAAAAACGCCATTTCGAGTCTATTTCAGTGCAAACTTCAGTAACACAGCAGTACAAGTAAACGTTGATAAAGAATTTCAAATAGGTTGATTCTAGTAGCACTACCAAAAGGCTTTAAAAAAACACTGCGCCAGCATGTCTATGATGTTGATCTGCCCGCCGACAACACTCGTTATCCGACAGAAAACGCACGTTCAGATGTACCGTTATTCGACTTCAGTACTACAGCAGTAGAACAAAAACTGCGATAAAACAATCTCAAATGGTGTGATTTTAGTAGCACTACCAAAATGCTTTTATAAAAAACTGCGCCAGCGTGTCTATGATGTTGATCTGCCCGCCGGCAACACTCGTTATCCGACATCCAGACGTGTTTTTGACTACTTTCGAACATTCAATCATACAGCAGTAGAACCAAAACTGTGATAAACGGTCTCAAATGGTGTGATTTTAGTAGCACTACCAAAAGGCTTTTAAAAAACGCTGCGCCAGCGTGTCTATGATATTGATCTGCCCGCCGGCAACTCCCGAAACCCGACAAAAACGCCATTTCGAGTCTATTTCAGTGCAAACTTCAGTAACACAGCAGTACAACTAAAACGTTGATAAAGAATTTCAAATAGGTTGATTTTAGTAGCACTACCAAAAGGCTTTTAAAAAACACTGCGCCAGCATGTCTATGATGTTGGTCTGCCCGCCGGCAACACTCGTTATCCGACAGAAAACGCACGTTCAAATGTACCGCTGTACAGACTTCAGTACTACAGCAGTAGAACAAAAACTGCGATAAACAATCTCAAATGGTGTGATTTTAGTAGCACTACCAAAATGCTTTAAAAAACGCTGCGCCAGCGTGTCTATGATGATGATCTGCCCGCCGGCAACACCCGAAACCCGACGACCAGACGTGTTTTTGACTACTTTCGAACTTTCAATCATACAGCAGTAGAACCAAAATTGTGATAAATGGTCTGAAATGGTGTGATTTTAGTAGCACTACCAAAAGGAGTAGCACTACCAAAAGGCTTTAAAAAAACGCTGCGCCAGCGTGTTTATGATGTTGATCTGCCCGCCGGTGTAACGAAGTAAAGTGACCCCCATAGAATAACGACCCCCCGGTCATTATTCTTTAAAAAATAGTGACCCCACGGTCATAATATTATGACCCCCCCACGCGAAGTAAAATGACCCCTCGCGAAGAATTGTGACCCCATAGAATAACGACCCCCGGTCATTATTTTTTAAAGAATAGTGACCCCCGGTCATAATATTATGACCCCCCGGTCATTATATTTTAAAGAATAGTGACTTTTTATAGAATAGTGAAGTTTGAGAGCTTCCCAAACACATGTGGCTTTCTTTTTCAGGCAGAAAATCACAGTCACTCTGTTGATTTTAGATAGCTGTTCAACGTTTGAAGCGTACCGCAGCGGCAAAAACAAAGGGTCATTACATTTGACCTCAGGTACAAAAACTGTCGTAATGAACTCTTGAATTGCTAACGGATTTTGCAAAGCATGGTAAATAACTGCACCAATATATCAATATGATGAACAAGAGCTCGCTCGACTTCTCACAAAGCTTTTTTGTATATTATCAGTCATCTCAAGGGTCACAATTGTGGGAAAAATCTTAAAAGGGCTATAAGCGGACGCGCACGTGAGGTTCTCTTCCTGGTTGAAGGTTTTGTCAAATTTCCAGGAGTAACACGAAAACAAATTTTCTTCATGAAATTTGTAAGTACTACTACTTCTTCGAAAGCAGCAGCAGCAGTAGCAGCAGCAGCAGCAGCAGCAGCAGCATCAACAACAACAAGTATTAGCAATAATAACACTTGTAGTAGTTAATATTCAGTTAGTGATCGACTAGATGGGGGTCAATATTTTATAGATATCATCAAGGGGGTCATTATTTTTTAACGGGGGTCATTATTTTTTTAACATTATTTTTTAACAGGGGTCAGTATTCTATAGAAAAGGGGTCACTTTTTCTAAAGAATAATGACCGGGGGGTCGTTATTCTATGGGGGTCACTTTACTTCGTTACACCGGCAACACTCGTTATTCGACGACCATACAATAGCAGTAGCAAACATATGACGGTTGCGAAAAGGATTGTCTGTTAAACATGATTGTGAGAAAGAAGAAACAAGATACTTGCGCAAAGAAATATCATATATCGAGGATCATGTATCGTCGTAATTAAGATGATATTGACTCTACTGCTGCTACTGCTACTGCTGCTGCTGCAGTAGCAGTAGCAGTAGCAATAGCAGAAGCAAACATATGATGGTTGCGAAAGATGCGAAATGGGTTGTCTGCTAAACATGATAGTGGGAAAGTAGAAACAACATACTTGCGCAAAGAAATATCATATATCGAGGATCATGTATCGTCGTAATTAAGATGACTATTGACTCTACTGCTGCTACTGCTGGCAGTAGCTACTGCTACAGCTGCTACTGCTGGCAGTAGCTACTGCTACTGCTGCTACTGCTGGCAGTAGTTAGCAGTAGCAGTAGCAGTAGGAAACATATGATTGTTGCGAAATATGCGAAAGTGGTTGTCTGCTAAATATGATGGTGGGAAAGTAGAAACAACATAATGCGCAAAGAAAAACACTTGCGATGAATATACCTACTGAGATGGTGCTCTACTGCTAGCAGTAACTACTGCTACTGCTACTACTGCTGGCCAGTAACTACTGCTACTGCTGGCAGTAACAGCAGTAGCAGTAACAGTAGCAGTAGCTACTAGCTACTGCTACTGCTGCTACTGCTACTGCCAACTTCACGTTCATCGTTAAGGGGCATAATCTGAACTGGAGCAAAGCATTCCTTGACAGTTGTTATAGAAGGAGTCGTCTACAACTGTCGTAACCCTACAACGGTACCAGCCACCGGTGGCATATCCTAATAGAAGTTGACGTCTCTTCTTACTATACCAGCAAACATCATTTCACAGTTTAGTTATTTGCAGACGATATATATCTCGTGTGTCAAATGTTAACGCGAGCACAGACAGTAGAATCCCCCAAAGAGACATATAGATCCTTTTTAACAATATGAGAACAACTGGGGGACGGATTTTAATCCATGTATTGCACTATCGTCAATGCATATCAGACAATCCTCCTATTGCTTCTGCAGATCCCTTTGGAGGGGTAGGCAGAGGGGTAGAATCCCCCCCCCCCACCAAATTCATGTTTATTTTGTCATTTTTTGTTCATGTTCATTAAAGGTCTTCATCATGATCCCTGCATTGTTTCAGGTGCTATCTCGCTCGCATCAAAAGAGCAGTGGCAGAAAAACAATAACGTGGCTCCAGCGTAAATGGAGTTTCTACGATAGAATTTGCAGCAACTCTGCAGTTCAGGGTGTGAAGGTTCTAGGCCCATTTTCCATATTTTATCTCCATGTACATTGAAGATGAGCCTGGCATGTTCATGCCTGTTAGGCGTCATATAACCTTTTCATGTGTTGGTGCGCCTTAAACCCCAATTCAAGTCAAGTCCTATTGCTTCCTTTATCCTACACGGAGGGTACTTCAGCCAACAGACCACGCAAAATGCATTCGGTGTTGAGATTTGCAATGACATGAGCTGGAAGACACAGGTACATAGCCTAGGTTTAAACGTATATCCAACCGGAACACCAGCACATCAGAGCCCACGTATACACACTTATAGTAAGGCTCCAGCTGGAATATGTCTCATCTGTGCTTTAACACAAGATTCAAGATTCAAGATTATTTATTAAGTAAGGTAAACATTACAACGTTTCTTGTTACGTGATACAATGAATAATATTATATACAACAGTCAGTCATGATAAGTATGTGCATAGACATAAAGGCAATGAGCAAAACATGATTTATACGAAAAAGATATACAAACAGATATTGAACGTGAGGTTGTACTAAGTACATTGAAAAAAATAGAACAATGCAATGTGTATGTTTGTACATATATACATATTGAAATATCATGAAGAACGTTAAAGCATATAGATGTGCAAAAGATGGTGTAGTATTTACTTTAAGTGAAATTTACAGTACATTTTCATTTTAACACAACACAATAGTATACATAAAGACGACATGGTCCAAGGTAGAGCTGCAAGATGGGTTACCAATAACTACTCTTAAGAAAGCGTCGCTAACATTCCAACAGATTTAGGTTGGCGGTTTTCGAAAACCTATTAAAGGAACATGGGTTAGTGGGACACATAGGGATGTAAAGCTATTATATTATGCCTAGTTAGATTCGAAAATATATGATTGATTTTGCCTAGTTAGATTCGAAAATACTACCATGTGTTTTCAATGTATTGGTGACTATAGTTTTGCTACAATTATTTGTTATCTAAATTATTCAGATTAAATCATTTCGAATTATTCCGGTGTTCATGTGTGATGTAATATTGCCTCAGTATTTGGTAAGTGGAACATATGTTCCAAGAACACAATCATTTGATTTCGTTCTGTATTTTTGGGCTATTGATTTCGATCAAACATGAAAAATAATACGTATTCACACATTTTAATATCTCTGCTACACGTTTGCAAATTAAATCAATGGTATGGTGTCCGCAATCTATAAACTGACGACTAAGTTAGAAAAATGCCGAAAATGATAACATCAAGACAAGAAACGTTTTGTGAATATTATTACAGATGTCTCAATTAGAAAGTTTTCAATTTTCGGTATGAATCTTAAAACATATTTATATTTAAATTTATCATACAAGTATGTCAGTCCATCTAGCCATTTAGTGTATATATCTTGACACACTTTTCGGAAAAGTTACCTTTAATACTCTTCCATTGTCGGATTTCTTTTTCTTAATAAGTATTCATGTCAATTAATCTCATTCTGTAATGTCATAGACGTGAAAACGATCACATTCTGTAATCTCAATGACGTAAAAATGATCTCATCACCAATAATGCAACATACAACTGTTAACACACTAAACACTGTCCAGAACTGCTATAAACACGAACGTGTTTCCAATACATGTTTAACCATTTCATCAGTGGTCAATGCTGGGAGAATTAAAAAAATGGCGCAGGCCTTTATCAAAGATACCGGTAAACGATATGTGAAACCTGGTGCTACATTTGTTCTCCTGACAGTTTACCCAGTCTTAAACATATGATTTTTCATGAAAGTAATAGCCGTTGTAGTACGAGGGTGCTTCAAAAAGTTCTGTCACTAGGCATATATCCTTTGAACTGAATATTATACTGAGATAAAGTAGTGTATTTATAGTACTACTGGGTTCGCTCTCTTGAATTCCACAACAAAAATGAAAAATTTCCGGTTATTTATACCCCTGAATTACCTCCCCCTACCACACCTTTTGTATACTGGCATCTCTGAAAATGTCCTTGTTACATAACGTTGTAAAAAATATTGGAATAATTCTATGCTTTTACATTTGCTTGTACGCCATCTGTCGTTATTCGCCCATAATCCATGAAAATTATTTTCGAGAATTCGGAAAGGTCTTGCTGCAAACCAGATATAAGTGAATGCATATCCCTTAATTTTAGCAGAAATAACACTGATTTTCTTCATTTTGTTTACGGAAATGTTATAATATCTTTTAAATGTCGTAATTATTCTCATAGTATTAATATGTTTTCATATTTTTTTACAAATCCATGTCCTTCAGTGTCTAAATTTCATATTCAACACATTATTGTATAATTTGGTACAATGTTTAGTGAAAATATTGGTCATCCAAAAACGCTGTTTCAGAAGACTGCCCTTCCATTTAATGTCCATTTATCATTAAATTAATATTACACGTTAGCTTAAAATGTTAATTTCTAAGACAATGCCTTTTCATCTACCATGCTTGAATTCTGAATCTTGTAATGCACATATATAACTGGTAATGTATGAGAAATTTCAAAGGTCTTCGACAAGTACTTAAAGAGAAACAGGCATTTAAAAAAGTAACAATTAACATACCTGAAAAAAAACTCAGGACGAAAATGCCACAGTATGTATAGGTGATATGTATTAAATGTTCCATAACTTTCGTCACACAAAGGATACAGCATTCATTTTACCATCAATGGAATGGTATTGAAACTCTCGTTCATTTGGTACCAAACATCAACACTCACAACGAGCACATAATTGTTAAAACGCGTTAGTGACAGAACATTTTGAATGACCCTCGTAGATACAGTACGTTGTTCTCTTTGTTATCTGCCGGGTCATATTTTGTTGTAAGTGTTTTGTTTTCCCGTTTCATGTTTTGTTTTTGATTTTCATATACTCATTTTTCATTTCTCTTAGCTTCTGTCTCTTTTCCTTTTCGATAACTTTTTTTTTTCTCAACCTTTCCACAACTTGCTGTATGAATTCGTCTTCAGTCAACTATCTTGATAGTGTTATTGTTTGCTCTTTCCTCCTGGATGATTGTTTGTCCTTTTTTTGTAGAATCTTGGAGCTTGGAAAACAGAGCAATAATACTGGCTAACTTTACCGCGCCAGCGCGTGTGATTGTAGAATTAGGCTCAGAAGAAGTTTTCTCGTCTTCTCATTCGTTTCTGTAGTAGCCTTTTCCGTAGTTTTTCCGGCAGTTTGGATTTGTATTATTTACATTGTTGTTGAGGGAGCAAATACTTAATAAGGAACGACCTCTGGGTTCAGTGGACAATATTTTTGATTCTGGGATGTTCCAGTACTCTCGATTCTGTGATGTGTCAATATCCTTGATTATGTGATGTTTCAATACTTGATTCTGTGATATCTCAGTATTCTTGATTCTGTGATGTTTCAATACTTGATTCTGTGATGTTCCAATATTCTCGATTCTGTGATGTTCCAACATTCTCGATTCTGTGATGTTTCATTATCTTTGATTCTGTGATGTTCCAATATTCTCGATTCTGCGATATCTCAGTATTATTGATTCAACGCTGTTCCAGTATTCTTGATTTGATGATATTTCTGTATTCCTGATTTGATGATATCTCCAAATCTCTGATTTGCTACTATCCTGGTATTCCTGATTTGATGATATCACAGTATCTCTGATTTGCTGCTATTTCAGTATTCATGATTTGCTGATATTTCTGTATTCATGAATTGATGATATCTCCAGATCTCTGATTTGCTACTATCCCGGTGTTCTTGATTTGATGATATCTCCAGATCTCTGATTTGCTGCTATTTCAGTATTCGTGATTTGCTGCTATTTCAGTATCCCTGATTCTATGATATCTCAGTATTCTTGATTTGCTACTATCCCGGTGTTCTTGATTTGATGATATCTCAGTATCTCTGAATTGATGATATCTCGAGATCTCTGATTTGATGATATGTCAGTATCTCTGATTTGATGATATGTCAGTATCTCTGATTTGATGATATCTCAATATCTCTGATTTGTTGCTATCTCAATATTTCTGATTTCATGATATCTCCAGATCTCTGATTTGATAATATCTCCAGATCTCGGATTTGATGATATCTCAATATCTCTGATTTGCTGCTATCTCAGTTTCTCTGATTTGATGATATCTCAGTATCTCTGATTTGATGATATCCCGAGATCTCTGATTTGATAATATCTCAGTATCTTTGATTTGATGATATCGCAGTATCTCTGATTTGATTATATCTCAATATCTCTGATTTGCTGCTATCTCAATATTTCTGATTTGATGATATCTCAGTTTTTCTGATTTGATGATATCTCGAGATCTACGATTTGGTGGTATCTCAAGATCTCTGATTTGATGATATCTCAATATTTCTGATTTGATAATATCTCGAGATCTCTGATTTGGTGGTATCTCGAGATCTCTGATTTGATGATATCTCAATATTTCTGATTTGATGATATCTCGAGATCTCTGATTTGGTGTATCTCAATATTTCTGATTTGATGATATCTCAATATTTCTGATTTGATGATATCTCGAGATCTCTGGTTTGGTGGTATCTCAATATTTCTGATTTGATGATATCTCAATATTTCTGATTTGATGATATCTCGAGATCTCTGATTTGGTGGTATCTCGAGATCTCTGATTTGATGATATCTCAATATTTCTGATTTGATGATATCTCGAGATCTCTGATTTGGTGGTATCTCGAGATCTCTGATTTGATGATATCTCAGTATTCTTGATTTGATGATATCTCAATATTTCTGATTTGATGATATTTCGAGATCTCTGATTTGAAGGTATCTCGATATCTCTGATTTGATGATATCCCAGTATTCTCGATTTGATGATATCTCGAGATCTCTGATTTGATGGTATCTCGAGATCTCTGATTTGAAGGTAGCTCAGTATTTCTGATTTGATGATATCTCGAGATCTCTGATTTGGTGGTATCTCGAGATCTCTGATTTGATGATATCTCAGTATTCTTGATTTGATGATATCTCAATATTTCTGATTTGATGATATTTCGAGATCTCTGATTTGAAAGTATCTCGAGGTCTCTGATTTGATGATATCCCAGTATTCTCGATTTGATGATATCCAAGTATTCTCGATTTGATGATATCTCGAGATCCATGATTTGATGATATCTCAGTATTCTCGATTTGATGATATCTCAATATTTCTGATTTGCTGCCTCAGTATTCTGATTTGATGATGTTCCAGTATTCTTGATTCTGTGATATCTCAATATTCTTGATTCTATGATATCTCAGTATTCTTGATTCTTGATTCTGCCATATCTCAGTATTCTTGATTTGATGCTGTTCCAGTATTCTTGATTCTATGATATGTCAGTATTCTATTTCAATATTCTTGATTTGATGCTATTTCAGTAGTCTTGATTCTGTGATGGATTCCGTGCTATCTCAATACCTCTGATTTGATGATATCTCAGTATCTCTGATTTGCTGCTATTTCAGTATCTCTGATTTGCTGCTATTTCAGTATCGCTGATTTGATGATATCTCAGTATCTCTGATTTGATGATATCTCAGTATCTCTGATTTGATGATATCTCAGTAGCTCTGATTTGATGATATCCCAATATCTCTGATTTGATGATATCTCAATATTTCTGATTTGATGATATCCCGAGATCTCTGATTTGATGATATCTCAATATCTCTGGTTTGCTGCAAGTTCAGTATTCTTGATTTAACGATATCTCAGTATTCTTGATTCTGTGATATCTCAGTATTCCTGAGTCGATGCTGTTTCAGTATTCTTGATTCTGTGATATCTCAGTATTCCTGTTTCGATGCTGTTTCGGTATTCTTGATTCTGTGATATCTCAGTATTCTTGATTCTGTGATATCTCAGTATTCTTGAGTTGATGATATCTCAATATCTCTGGTTTGCTGCAAGTTCAGTATTCTTGATTCTGTGATATCATAGTATTCTTGATTCTGTGATATCTCTATATTTCTCGATTTGATGCTATTTCAGCATACCTGATATTTTGATATCTCTGACTGGGTGATATTTCAACACGTAGCTCCACAAACATTACCAGAACCTCATTTTGATATATCTCTACCGAAAAATATGTAGAGACACATCTGAAGTTTGGCAAGTCCTCTTGCTAGCATGTCCTAGGAAAAAACATTACTAGAACCCCGTTTGGTATACCTCTACCGAAATGAAATGTAGAGATGCACCTGAAGTTTAGCAAGTCCTCTTTCGGTGAAATTTCCCCAATCATCTGAATCGAAATCTCAACACTCTGTCCAAGTGACATCAACATCAGGCTTTCTTGTAGGAGTATTTCTATCATTTCCAATACTGAGCAAGATAAGTTTTTTCTTTCCATCCCCTAGATACATTTCCATTTCTCTTTATAGGTAGTAGCCATATATTCCTACTTCTTTGCCGTCAATCATCACATGTAGATATATTCTATCTTTCCTACGAAATGTCGTTCTAGAATAATTGCATACTTTGTATGTTGTTTTCGGAATATCTTTGACATGTTTTGTAGAACTCGGAGGAGCCGTTTGTTCAATACTATTTTCTACTATATCATCTAGTACTGTAATTGCTAATCTGGCTTTCTTCTTTGTAGGTGTAGTCTTCTCTTTTCCAAGGTGTACTACAATTGGTGACTTCGTTTCTTCTGTAACTTTCTTCATTTCTTTCTCCAGATAGTACCCAAAAACAGGAACATCATTTTCTTCAAAGTACAAACATGGTATTGTTTTCTTTCTATGCTGTACACACTTCCTGCACATGTAGTCACCCTCTGGCATAGAAATACAACTCACTGCCTTTTTCACTTTTTCATCACAATCCAACAAATATTCATTTGACTCTAGATACTCCTTTTCACTTTCTAAAATAGTTTTTCTCTTTTTGCTGCAGTTAATCTCCAATATCTTTGTCGGATTACATTGTATTGTTTTTCCACTCCATGTATTTTCTGTACGAGGAAATATTTCCACTAGTACTTTGTCTAGTATGCATGAACGTGAGTCGCTCCAGTTATCATCAATTGTGAGTCCGAGTTCTTCTACTTGTTTACAAATTATCTCCAATCCTTCAGTAGCCTAGACTTTGTGATGATTGGCATCGTTTTTCAAATAGCAAATGTTTTAATCATATTTTTTCTTGGTATAATTTGCAAACCCCACCAGATAGTATTTTCCAATAGGTATGCGACTAACATATTCTATACAATCGGAAAAATCACAATACAATTGTTCTACTCGTTTTCTAATCTTTTCTATTCTCTTTCTATTTTTTTCATATGTTTTTTCCAACTCACTCAACTCCCTTTCTTTTTCCTCCCAAACTTTCTCCTGCACTTTTTTGTTCACCTCTACCCATTTTCCCTTTTCCTCTTCTTCAAATATCTGTGCAATTATTTTTTCTCTTTTCTTGGTGGAGTTCATTGATATCTTTCTATCTGTTTCTTGTCGAAGAATTTGAAATGGAGGCTTCTCATCACCTATTCTATTCTTCCCCTTTCTCTTCCATATCCACTCTACACAATTTGTTGGTGGGAGGTAGTCTGTTGGTTCTATCTTCGTTGTTCTAGCCTTGGAAGGATTTTGACCACAAAGGATTGTTTTCGTATCGTTTTCTTTGGTGTAGCATTCTAGTGGAGCAAATAGAAATTTTCCATTTTCGTATCGCAGTATATCAAGCACAAATATTGGACAACGACGAAAGCCAAATGCTGACACGGCATACTTCTTTGTTATTTTCCATGATACTTTTGGTGAGAATGAAGTCCCTACAATTCTACCAGTGTGAGTGTTACAATACCAAACATACAAAGTATTTTGAACTCTGTCTAGTATAATCATATTTCTATCAATATTCTCTGCTAGATTTGCCCATTGATTTTTTGCTGGTTGTATGTAGAATATACGCGGGAGTTCTTCTACAGTTTCTTCTAGAATATGTGTTCCTGACAAATGGTTGTGGTCTCCGTATATTGAAAGTTCAACTCTAGTACATCCTCGTTTTTGCACATCTGGGTGTGAAAATGTATTTCGCAAACGCTCAGATTTGGAATCAACAAAATCAGCCAGATGCCCTCCGAATACTATTTGTACATCCCCCGCTTCAAAGTTTGAGACAATCTTGTATATTTTTGTTCTCACGACATTTCCACCTGTCGTTTGTATAGTAGTGAAGACATTATTTCCGACTGATTTCGTATTCTCTAGAATTGTGGGCTCTTCACTCTGCATTCCAGAAAATAGGCTCTTCGTTCTGTCAAAGTTGAAATAATCAACCAGACTGGATATTTTCATTGTTCCAGAATAGTCTCTTGTGTAATCTATAGAGTATATTCCTAGTCCCACGCTTTCTAGAAGTCGACAGAGATTCATTTTCTTCTTTTCCACTACACCCATGGGAATATTTGACACATCTATCTTTGCGAGTACATTTCATATTGGTTTTTCTTTCCATATGCGTTCCCAGTTCTTTCTTGCTCTACTACTTGTATACGATTCAATTATTTCTATAGTTTTCGAGATACTGCTGCTCTGATTCTTGTTCAATGTGCAATTACAGATTCTGACATTACAATAGTCTCGTCCACGTCCAATTGTTTTCGACACAAATGTTGCTGTTGTTTGTACACCATTTTTTGCAGCGCCTGTTTTCCCTTCGGTACACATCACCTTTCCTTGTTTTGCTTGAATATCCTTTTTTCCTAGATACCCAAATACATATACATCATCGATGAAAGCTTTTTCTATCCCTAGGAAAGATCGCAGTTTTGTTTTTGCCACTATTCCCCTTTGTGTAGTCCACCTTTGAAATATCTGATACCAAGTTGTTGTCGTAGGCATTTTCTTTTGCTATATAGTATGCTAGATATCTGCTCGAGCGAATCCCCAAGGTGCTCCCGTCTATCTCCATGTTTCTTTCTTTGGTAGCTTTTTCTGAGTTCATTGTATATAATATAGGTTTAGATTAAATTTCTACTTTCGGTGAAAATATATGAGATTATCTGTATTGATTTGTGACAAAAACTTTGTTCAACCAATCGAGTATTTCTTGTTTATCTTTTTCAGCTATTTATCCAAGTTTTTTTTTTCAATTGCATAGATATGTTTGCGATTTCATACAGATCTTCCCTTTTCTGCATACCAAGTTTTACTTTTGTCCAAAGATCCTCGAATCCATTTCGTAATTCATCCAGAATATCTACGGTGTCATTTTGATCTGTACTATCATCTGACATTTCTCGTGTATCGTCGGTGTCATTTTGGTCTTCTTCTTGGTCTTCTTTTTGATCTTTCTTGATTTTCAATATTCCATCTAATCCCTGTAATTGTTTTTGTAATTCTTTGACATTTCTTCCCCATCTCATCCCTGCTGCTATTTTTGCTCTCGGTGTCCTACCTCCCGGAGACAAAACTGTTTTCTTTCTTTGAGCTACTAGGATTTTCAATTTGTCTTGCAATTCTTTGATATCTTTCCCCCACTTGATAACTGTTTGATTGCTTGTGCCATGATCGAGTGTGATATGTATAGTGATGATGAGAATGATTGCTTTGCTCCTTCTGATTTTGTTTAAGTGCTGCGACTAGACCCGGATTTGATGCCGTTTTGGATCGTGTGATTGGAAAAATTCGCCGAAAGTAGCTTCGCCGAAAGTAGAAAAATAAAATTATTGCGCTCTCCTAAAAATAATTATATATACTATTATATAATGGAACAAGAAAGATTAGAAAAGGTTTGCAGAAAACTTAACCATTTGAAAGATAAATATAGAAGAGAATTGATGAGAGGTAAGCAACTCCAAGTAGAATATGAGGTAGTCCGTCATGATTTTATGGGCACCAAAAAAAGGCGATTGCTGGTTGAAATGGATAATTATGAACGTGAGCTGGCTGGAAACAGAGAAGAGCTTCTTGAACTAAAATACAAAATAGCAAAGTGTAGGAAAATAAAATACTCCATGGTAAAAAATGATATGCAGAGCGATGATGAAGACTACTGCCCGGTTCCGTCTGACTTTGCTTGACGAGTTGCAAATGTTATGTTATTAAAATGGCAAACCGGATTGATTAGAGAGTGGGGGTTTTGGGCGAGTTTCTTTTGGAAGGACCTCTCGAGTAGCTAATAGTATGCATCCGAGGCTTCTGACTCAGGTGTGACTTTATTTAAATAAAGACATGCCTGGGTTCTAGCCTCAGGTGAGCTATTGTTAGTTTCTTGAGTTAATCTTTTCGGGAGGAAAAAAGTGTGCCAAAACCCTCACTCTCTATACTACTTGTATTCTCTTTTACTCGATTTAACATTTCAAATCGGTATATTTTTTCGTTCGTTTTGTATGCCTTATTACTCCATTATCTTACGTGTCTTTCATTTAATAGAACAAGCTATTCTGTAATATGTATAAACTATTTTTGTTAGCACTATTCACTGGTCATATACACTTCTGGAATTTATATTACAAACATATCAATTAAATAACTGCTGTTAAACATGCCATAGACAGTGTACAATTATTATCATACCTACGAGAAGAACATCATAAGTATTTTACTTTCGTTCTAATCCTTTTTCTTCTATTGTGTACAAATTTATGTTGCAAAAACATGTGATAAATATGTTTAAACCAAACAATATATTTGTTTTATATTTAAATGTATACATTAACACTTCTTTGAAGGAACTGGTGGCATTTGTCATGGTGCATATTTTTCGTGATAAGCTGTTATTAACAGACCACGAAATTCGTATCTTGTGATGATATGACCGGGATTCGCCTTGAGGAAACTCACTTAAAAAGACATTTATTCAAGGTTGTTGTTGTGTGCGAAAAAGCAAACGCGCCGCATTTTATTCAACTCAACAGAAAAGGTCCCGTTTCTTACATTGTGTTGCGCAAAAATCGATACATATTAGACTTCCGGTGCGCAGCTTGCTTTGATTTCTGCAGTTTTGCAGATTACACACAAATGAATAAAACGAATTCTGACTAAATTCGTGACAATGGTTTCTGTGGAAGAGCTTTATAAGAACTTTGGCGTCCTTGCCGATGCAAAAGACAAAGCTGGCGAGGTAATGAACGAGATAATATCTTGACATCGCACCGGTACATGTGTCTTGTTTACAACGATTGTTAGTGGGTGGGGTAATTATTTGTTATTTTTCAGCAGATTTGTTGATTTGCGAGATGAAAACAGTAAACATAATTAACCATGTTTAAGTTTGCGTTTAACTTAAACATTTTGAATATATTTTATAATTGGACATGATGAAGTATGACTTGGCAGCAAACCCTAACACAATTTCGGGCCTAATCATTCGCCATAATTATAAATTTCCAAAAAATAGAATCAATCTTTTTACCGCACATCTATAGATATCTGATACATCCTATATATCAGACTGTCATTGTTCGCATCGCTATCTTTCTGACAAATTTATGTATAGGAATTATATCTTCTAACTGCATTCAATACGGTATTGATTGATTGGGATTGATATATATGACCTATTTGAAGCCATTATTGACCAGGTATGCCACATTTTAACAGAAACAGAACATGCGAAGGAGTTCATTTTTAGCGAGTATGTGGTGTCATAAGAATGCTTTAGGCCTTAAAAAAATGGGTTTGTTTCCTGTTACCCTAATGACCATGATTTTTACCCCCCGATCGTATTTTTTCTATAGCGGTCAAAAATCGCGACGATGACGACGCACATTAATTATTATAGTTATACCAGTCCTGTCGCTTAGCAATGATCGTTTTCGTCGTTCTGGCATTGAAAGTTGTCGATTTGAAGTTCGCTTTTCTCCTCAGAATCAAGCATACAAAGTCAAAAACATAAATAAATCTCAAGATAAATGTTTTAATTTACTTGTTACATAGAAATAACGCGTTTTATCTGAGACCAACATTCACAGATTACACAAAATGTCCGCCATTTGCATTCAATATTATCATCATGTTGATTTTTTTCACAGCATATTCCCGTAGCCATAAGCTTGATTCTTTCAAATTAATATTATGTTTGTTTTTGAAGTTTCTGAGGCTAAATATTATTTTAAAACTAAGAAAGATGATGGATGTTCTACAATTCGGATGATTACAATGGATGAAAATGTAATATTTTGGAAAGGGTTTCCCCGGAATACATATGACGGGATACCTCTATTTTTAAACTTCCTATCAGTGCACTAGCGAGAAGCAGATCGACCTATTGCGAATAACGCGTGTTTACATAAGCTACTGTACACCGCATTGCACACGACAATGACACATAAGATGATTTGGGGTAGAATTTGGGAGTTTTCCCGGAATCCTTAATATTTTATGACGACAGAGTACCTGTATCTGCAGCTCTCTATGTGTACCAAAGAAACACAACAATAAATAGACTAGTCACTTGTTTTTTAACTTTAATTCTGACAGTGCTGTTATATATACATGTAATTTGAAACACACTGGTATTGAGGTCTCACAAAAAAAAAATCCGACTTACAAATACTGATTACTCAAAAAGGCGAGGGTGTGGCGCAGTCGGTAGCGCGGAGGATTTGTAACCGGAGGCCCCGGGTTCAATCCTCCGTGGTGCCACTGAGTTCCGCCGGTGTGTTCTTGGGCAAGACACTTTCCCTCAGCCTCGTCCGTCGGATGGGGACGTAAACCGGGCGGTCCCGTGTATCGGTCTATCCTCCGAGCACGTAAAAGAACCATAGGAATCTATTTGATAATAAGAGTAGGGCAGGTTCCCGGATTCCTATGTATCCTTCCCCTCTCTCTGGGGCGGCTCTAAATAACCTATACTGTGTTGATGAGCCGTTAAACAACATTCAATTCAAAAAGGCGAGCTGCCAAATAGCAACTCGAATGCACAGCTTTTTCTTGGATGTTTTAATTTGCAGGACCCAGTAAGGTTTCCAGCATGATTGCAGTGCAATTCTGAAACATGTAGAAGAATAACAGAAGTCCCCTAAATTCTTAAAAAAAGTTGGGTAGCTGCCTTTTAAGTAAGTTTCTTTTTAGGAGGGTCTGAGGGTCTCAGATTTGAACCTCTGTATGACTGCACATTTTCCTGGCTCTGTGACTGTGACTGGAATTTTTGCTTTTCATGAAGAAGAATTATAATGTTTAAAAAAAAGATTGTAGAACCGTAAAAAAAGTAAGTTTGTAATCATACACCTCAATGTTGCATGTGTTATAAACTTTACTTTTATAGCATGAGGAAGAGTTTCTGTACATATTGAGTGCTGTGAAGGGTGGATCAGGAGAGAAGAGATTGGCATCGCAGTTTGTTACGAGGTTCTTCAAATATTTCCCAAAGTTGGCTTACCAGGCTATCAATGCTCTGTTTGACCTGTGTGAGGATGATGATATCAATGTGAGTAGTTTTAGTCATGAGTTTCCATGAGTATGCAATTCCAGTGTTTCCAAAGATATCATAGATACTACATATGTTATTGACAAAAAAATGGCCAGGGCAAGAAAATTCTACTTTTCTGTTCGGCATGACGAGTGCTCATTGAAGAGTAGACGAGTAGAAATTCAGGTGAATTCTTTAACAATTTATTAATTTGACCATTCAAATATTACATAGGATGAGTAACTCAGAACAAATTTTCCTGCCCTGATGGCTATGATTATTTATATAACTTCCAAAAAGTGAGATTTTAATTTTCGTGAAATACTGTTAATGGTTATTCTACAATGCTTCTTTAACCAGTCCATATCTCTTTGTCACTTTTCTTAATTTGCAAAAGAGGTAGCATCGGTTTCTTTTCTATCGGTGACAATAAAGTCTTATTAAAGACTGCAGCATCAACGTTACTGATCAAAGGACTTGGATATACTATGCAAAATCAGGACATTTTTTCGACCAGTAGAAATAGTAAGAACATCTTAATAGAAAATATCAATGTTTTAACAGATACGAAAACAAGCAATCAAGGACTTGCCCAGTTTATGTAAGGTGAATGCTGAACATGTACCAAAGATCGCAGAGGCGCTTACCCAGTTACTACAATGTGATGATCAAGTCGAGTTGGGTCTGGTCCATTCATCACTAAATCAGCTGTTCTCCCATAATGCTAAAGGTAAGGTTTGTGGTTTGTCTATTGCATTTCGTAAAATATACACACAACTTTAAAATAACCGGAGGCCCTGGGTTCAATCCTCCTTGGTGCCACTGAGTTTCGTCGGTGTGTTCTTGGGCAAGACACTTTCCCTAAGCCACATCCGTCAGATGGGGACGTAAACCGGGCGGTCCCGTGTATCGGTCTATCGTCCTAGCACGTAAAAGAACCATAGGAATCTATTCGATAATAAGAGTAGGGCACAGTTCCCGGATTCCTATGTGTCCTTCCTTCCCCTCTCTCTGGGGCGGCTCTAAATAACCTATACTATGTAGATGAGCCATTAAACAACATTCAGTTATTCAGTTAAAATAGCTCAAAATATTATTTAAAATGTAAAATATTACTGCCATTTCAGGTGTGTTGCACGGGATATTCACCCAAGTGCACGGGGAGGATGATGGCGTGAGAGAGAAGGCCATCAAGTTTCTCACACTGAATCTAAGGAAGCTGCCAGAAGATGCCCTCAACAAGGAGGCGCAGGACTACATTGTAGAGGAGTGTAAAAAGGTTAGATATATGTCCAAAAGGCTTGAAACCTTTGGCACTATGCAGTGAACTTGATATAGTTATTTGAGGATGTGGCTTGGTATGTACTACGGAACTATTAATAATTAACCTAATGTGTGTTAATGA
>JAWPHD010016162.1:0-51322 GCA_037043455.1 Cyrtodaria siliqua | reverse complement strand
GGTTCGTATATGTCTCCCAGCAATATGAAGCTGCAGATGGGATCTATTCAAGATTATAATAATGAATTAGTTATCGCGACTGAAAAACAAGAACTTGGACTGAATAACGGCGTTAATGCTAAAGCCGTGCCTCCGCGGATACAGTCAGTAGTTCGAGGCACCGCAGCTAAGCCACCGCGGGTGATACCATCGACGAATCGACCGCAACTTCCAGCACCCGTTTTGCGAGAAGCTGTCGAGCATGATAATAAGAAGACAGCATAACTAATAGGAGGTGTGGTAGTAGGGTTCGCAGCTGTAACATTATACGAATTTACTTAGAAATCCACTATTTAGCGGCGACATACAACAGAACAGCAAGGGCAACAACCAATGTCCAGAGATGTTCGACCCACTTGACTACGTTCTCATCTGCAGACAGGAGCCACGAAACGATAGAACCAATTATACCTGGTAATGCGTCGACCGCTTTACCAGCGAGGCTAGCGGGAAGTTAACCGAGATTACTCAAATGCTTTTTCAGCCAGTTTTTTACCCCGCTCCCCGATGGTGGGTGTTTGGGTGCTGCCGCAGCACCGCTGGTCGGAATAATTGTGTCAACTATAACACCGATAATCATGCTCAGCACGTTCAAAAGGCTGACAATGGTTATGCGTTGTTCAATGAAAAATGTTTTAATTCTTTCGCCAAGAGTCGCGTCCTCGTGCAGGACTTTACGTATTCTAATTCCCTTATTCGACCAATTATTCTTTCTTTCTGAAACTCATCCTCGGTCTGTCGTAATTATTGTTTTTCTCTATCTACATGTTTATTGAGTTCAGCAAGCTTCGCCAGGTTGTTGGTCAATTATTTTTTACGCTAGTCATTGCCCTTACAACACCATCTATTTCTCGCTTGTCTAACGCCGTTTGTATAGTCTTAGTAGTCATTGGCTCTCTACCCGCAAAAGTTGTTTTCATTATTGATTTTACTGATGTTTCCCCTTCATCTATCACAGACGGTATATCTTGTGGTTCTACGCTATCTACATGATTGTGTAGCATGGTCACAGACAATTCTCTTTGTTCAGGCACAGGTGTAAATCGTTTAATTGAAAATAAGACCTGTCAGAATAATTGTGAGAATAACAGTGAGAATAACAGTTAGAATAACTGAAATAGCTGTAATGGACATGCTACAAAACAAATAGAGTATGGTTTCATCTCGTTGTTAATTTAAACACTTCGATGGGCTATGCCCATCTCGATGTTTAAATGAACCAACTCAATGAAACCATACTCTAATTATTACTTGGTAGGTTATCTCGCGTACTTTTTAGACTTTGTGCGTATTCCTTGGATACTTATAGTCCGGTAAATTCTAATATTGTCTTATAGCTAATGTTCCCCCGACGCCATATTATTTCGCTATAGAGCCGACACATTGTTTACACGCAAACACTAGTATAAATGCGGAGAATAATTTGAGCCTTTGTTTACATACAAACACTGGTATAAATACGGAGGATACTTTGAGCCTTTATTTACACACAAACACTGGTATAAATGTGGAGGATATTGATGCGCATGCGTGAAAAATGGCGGTTGTGAAAAAAAAGTGGAGAAAAACATTGTGGTAATTAGGCTAATTAAAGAAGTTATATTGACTAAAATAATCTAAAATTTATCAAGACAGACGTGTTCGAATGCCGGAAAACAATGTCAAACGTAAAAAGAGTAAAAACTCACCAGGATTAGAAGATTCGGAGGTGAAACGACCTGTGACAAAAATGGCGCAAAAAGGTTCCACCGGACCAAGCGGACAAGGTCCAAATTTCAACCATGTAATATCACAAGACCATGCTGGGCACAACCATGCAAGTTAACGGTATATTATGCCAGGTTTATTTACGTACAATTCTCATTATAATTCACCAAATCTACACTATATCCAGAATCCAGGGTCACCGGTTCTGTCGGGCAGTCAACAATCAACTCATCAATCCAATCCAAACGCAGATTTGTATTCTAAACTTAACTTCATTATAATGACAAAAGTAACCAGAATTGATAACATTGAATCTAAAATGTCAAAATTGGTTATTATTGAGACACAACAAGCAAGCATCCTGTCAAGATTGAACAAAATAGAAATTTCCGTGAGTGTCAATAAGCAATCCATCGACCAGGCCATGCAAAAGCTTTCTGATATTGAAGATAGTCAAAAATTCCTCGGTTCCAAATATGACGAAATTGTAAACACAGTTGATCAAAACAATGAGCAGATGTTAAAGCTACAGAGTGAGGTAAAAGTTGTGGCACGAGAAAATGCTAAGCTCAAAACTGATAATAGTTCACAGTTCGAGGATGCTGTAGACCTAAAATGCAGATCTATGCGCGACAACATGATATTTTCTGGTATATCTGAGGGTGTACCAGCCACAGGATTTGTTCCCTTGGAAGCAACCGACAGTGCGGAGTCAAACGGCGGTGTAAACGGTGTTAATGCAGGCGCTTCTCTATACTCTCAAGCTGTGAATATGGTTGAAGATTGTGCTTCTAAAGTGTATGATATGTGCGAGTCGGTTCTGAAAATCAGTAACGCGCGAGATCATATTCAGATTGATAGTTCACACCGCATTGGTGGTCGTGCACAGGGTAAAACACGCCATATTGTGGTCAAATTTAGCAATACTAATTCTAAAATGGCAGAGAAAGATGCATTGAAAATTATAAATCTTGAAACTACACAGTATGCTGTTTACGATCAACTTCCCCCGATTGTACAAGAGCGACGCAAATCCCTGTATCCAGTGATGCTAAAGGCCCGACAGGAGGGTAAACGTGCTGTACTTGTTCGTGACAAATTGTTCATTAACAACAGACTTTATTCACCAGAATCACATGACTAGGGAAACCGAGAAGGGCATGAAATTTCGATAGTTTCGTGGAACATTGAAGGACTAAATCATTGCTGCGACGATGAAGATTATTTGAATTTTGTATGCAATTTTGATATTGTTTTTCTTTCTGAAACTTGGCAGCAAAAGGAGAATGAATTTAATCTGAATGGTTATGAGTGTTTTGATGTACCTAGACCTGAGAGTATGAATGGAAAGGGTAAGCGAGGGCATGGCGGAGTGTGTTTGTTTATTAGTAATAAGGTTTCGAAGGGTGTTGAAATATTAGAAAAAGATAATTCTGGAGTTGTATGGGATAAACTTTGTAATTTTTTTTTCAACCTTGACAATAATATATGTATGTGTTTTATATATATATACCTCCCCGTAATTCTGTTTACTTTAATATAAGCGAAACAGGTTTTTTCGAGCTGTTAGAGCAAGGAATCCACAAACATTCTAAAGTAGGTAGTATTGCAATTTTAGGCGATCTAAATGCACGATGCGGCACCAAAAGTGACATAAATTATAACACAGAACAATTAGCAATTTTATTCTCTGTCATTGACGGCATTGATGAGACTGAGTCGATTGTTTATATGCCAGATAGATCTAGTATTGACAAAATATGTAATTCATCTGGTCAACAATTACTTGATATATGTCAAAGCAGCGATATATGTATTGTTAACGGTCGTAAAGGCGACGATGCCGGTGTTGGTAATATAACCTTTATGTCAGTGAATGGCGAAAGCCTAAAATCGATTACGTCTTAATGTCTAGCGAATTGTTCGATATTATAAATGATTTTATAGTCCATGATTTCTACATGCACCAATACAAGTAAATTTACAAGTTAATATGTTACTGCCTGATATCAGTAATGATAACTTCAATACTCAAAGTAAAATACGATGGGATGATATTAGAAAAGAACAGTATATTGACCGATTACAAATTAATGAAGAAACATTCGAAGATATTGTGAACAAAGTCATTTCGTCCGAAATTAATTTTAACGAAGGTATAAATACATTTGCAAACACCCTGTACAATTGTTCGCATACTGTATTTGGAGTGTTAAACACACAAGGACATGTCTCAGCTAAACAATTTAAAAGTCCGTGGGTACGATAATGCCATAATTCCTCATGTCGGGATATATACAATGTTCAAACAAGAAGTTAAACAGTTTACATATTACAGGTGATAATATATCAATACCATCAGGCACGTGCAGAGCTGAGAAAAGCTAATAAAGATTACCGTCATAACAGATCCATTCACGCACGAACAATACTATCTAACAAGAGACGTAATTACCGTAATGTGAAGCTTATTGCTAAATATAAATATAATAACAAACTTAAAACGAACTTGAATGATTTATCGCGTAATAACCCAAAAAAGTTCTGGGACGAAATCCGTCGTATTAGAGGAAAGCATAATTAAAATAAAACAAAATTAACGTCGAATGATTTTTATAACCATTTTAAGCAATTATTTACATCCGAAGAAATATATAGTAATGCTGAGGTAAACGGTAGTCTATCTTAAGAGGCTCGCATCCTAACAAATGTCGATCAGTTAGATTGTCCATTTACATTAGAAGAAGTAAAACGTTCGATTATATCACTTAAACGTAGAAAAAGTGGTGGTATTGATTTACTAATACCCGAAATGTTTCCTGATGGTATTGATATATTATCACCTGTAATATGTAAACTGTTTGACTTCTTGTTTGAACATTGTATATAACCCGAAATGTGGAATTATGGCATTATCGTACCCATCCCAAAAAGTGGTAATATTGACGATGCGAATAATTATCGTGGTATTACTTTGACTAGCATATTCTCTAAATTATTTTCTATACTACTTGATAGTAGATTAAGACAATGGGCTTGAGGCAAACAATTTACTAGCAGATTTTCAGTTTGTTTCAGAAATAAAAAAATGTACAAATCGATTGTGTCTTTATTTTGATAAATTTAATCAAATAAAACTTTAAAGCTTGATAATAAAAAAATATATTGCGCCTTTGTAGATTTCCGCAAGGCCTTTGACTAAGTTTATAGGGATGGAATGTGGCTAAAACTTATCAAGTATGGTGTTTAACCAAAATGATTAAGATGTTGAGAGCTATTTACACAAATGTAAAGGCTTGTGTTAAAGTTAACGGTACACTAGCGAGTGTTTTGACAGTTATATGGGGTGTAAAACAAGGAGAACCTTTATCTCCATTATTGTTTACCTTTTTCATTAATGAAATGTATGATGTATTGCATAATGGAACGTTTGCCACTCGATAACAATTGATGAAATGCAAATATTTCTATTATTGTTTTCTGATGACACTGTTTTGTTTTCATTACAAAAGAAGGTTTGCAGAGTTTATTTGATAAGATATGTGTATATTGCAATAAGTGGGGTATTGTTGTAAATAGTGATAAAACAGTAGTAATGACATTTAAAACTGGTACGAGAATTGAAAATGTAGACACATTTTATAATGGTAGCAAATTAAAAAATGTAAAGACGTTTACTTATCTAGGTGTTACATTGTCTGCACATTGTTCATTTTATCATACCCAAAAAGTCTTATCCCAAAAAAGCCATGAAACTTTGTTTTCACTTAATTCATTATTGGGGCTGTGCCACTAAATTGTCTCTGATAAAATCAAAACTTTTCGATACCATGGTAGCACCAGTATTACATTATGGTTCTGAAATATGGGGGTTTCATGCTGCACCAGATATAGAACGTGTACACATTACATTTTTAAAACAAGTTCTTGGTGTACGAGCTCAAACTACTAACAATTCTGTTTATGGCGAACTGGGAAGATTTCCTTTAGCCGTAATTAGAAAAATGAGATTATAAAATACTGGTTTAAGATAATGGAAATCAACGGAATCATTAAAGCATAAAGTATTTTATAATGATATTGGTGTGGACCGTACCGTCGTAAACGAAAAGTCATGGGCGTTTCAAGTAAAAAACCTTTTAGATAGTCTGGGATTTGGCTACATATGGAATAACAGTACGGTACAAAATCTACAAATTCTAAAGGTTTATTGAGAAGAGGATTTCAGACCAAAATCTACAAACATGGTATTCTGAAATTAATAACTCACCAAGCTTGAAACGTATGTCAAAATTAAAAAAGGATTTGAAATTGAAAAATATTTAAATTGCGTTTGCTAATATAAATCACCGTAATGCATTACTAGATTTAGATGTTCTGCACACAAACTTGCAATTGAAGAAGGTCAATTTCAAAATATGAACGAAATATGAGGTTATGTATAAAATGTAATATGAATGTTGTAGAAAACGAGTATCATATTTTAATTGTAAGTCCTAAATACAGAAATATACGTAATGACTGTTCCAAATTACTATTGTTCTTGGCCAACTAGTCAAAAATTTGTGTCACTTATGAACACACAAGAAACTGGACTGTTAATACGATTAGCAAAATATATATATCTAGCCAACGAACTTAGAAATAGTGATAATTAGTGTTTCTATTTGCATATGTGTGTAAACAAATTTGCGTGTAATATAATAATTGTTTGTAAATTCAAATACATATAACTCTTAAATAAGGCTCGAGCCTCCTCGCCAAATATAATATCTGAGAACTATGTTATTATCATGTATTCTATCAATGATTTATGAGGTTAATTTGTTCTCTTATAAATACTTACATGTTGGCTCCGTTATATCCATTCAACCGAACGAGAATTAGACTTAATCCTTGACTAATAATCACAATAATATTGATAACATAATTGGTAATATCCTTTCGTTATGTAACTCAGGTAAGTGTAACAGAGTCACGTGTATTTGTCACTAATTCCTCGTGATCTCAAAAGTAATATCGTCAACGTTGGTGTTTATCTGCCCATTTATTATTTTTATTTGAGTTATTTCAGCAGCAAAAGCAGTTCTTATTTGTGTCGTAGCATCAGCAATAGCGGCTTCAAATTCATTGTAATCAACGATTTGTTTATTGATTTCTTTATTTTGCTCATTAATACTGTCAATACCTACTTGTATTTTTTCACCCAACTTTTTATAAAGATCGCTATCTCCCTTCTTTTCAAAGTAAACTCTTTCAAAGTATCACCCAAAAGTTTTATTTCATCTTTCAAGCCATTTTGAATTTCAACCATTTCACGGTTTGCTTGTAATTGCTTTTGTATCAGACTTATTTTGTCACCAACACCTGTTGTCAAATTTTTCATCATGTCTGGAATTTTATCGATATTATAGTATGTCATCTTTGTTATTCTTTTTTGAGTAAATTGCCTTGTTGCTACATCATCTGCTTTTTCTGGATTGCAAAAATTGATAATTCTATTTGTATCCATGTCAAGATCACTTCTCAACATATTTTGAGGATTTTTACCCTTGTTAAGATAATTAACCAGATGTTTCTGTTTTACATACTCGGACAGCACAATACCAAAATTTGTAATATTAACACTGCCAGTAGTAACTTCCTCGCAAAGATCGTTAAAAAGTCACATTATATATAATATATTTACAATAAATTTCACCATTGAAGTTACGCCTTACTAACTTTCTAGGACGATCGAGATACAGAAAGTCATACTGTTTGTCAGTTGCTTTTCTGTACTGCTCTTTGCTCACACCTTGTTAGTTGGAAAGCATACCCAGCTCACGATTAACTGGAGTTGCAAAGAAGATGTAATGAAAACTGTTCAAACAAATGTCTTTGGGAGTTTTGTAGTAGGATTGTGACAAGTAAATCACGCAACAATTCTTATGCCTGCCTTGGATGAAATAATTGACAAAATCATTTTGGTTACGCTCGCAAACATAATCATCAAAAATAGCTATCTTTTGAGTATCAGAATCCAAATCATTCACAGGGATAACTTGATCAGTTGAACACTCCAGTATATCTTCGACCGGATTTTTTTTTTGCTATCTTTTCTAGTTTTTGCGACAAGACCTGATACTTTGACTGTTCCAAGGTTTTAGCAAACAAATAAATCGTATCATAGTAAACTAAAGGTTTAATAACATGTGAACTAATGTGTTTGTCTTGCCGGAACCTGAATTACCGCGTATAAGCATTCTAAAACAACATTATGGCATGAAGTTCCATATCTGCTTGAAATTACCGTTATCTGTCTTCATATCATAGTTTGGAATTTCCATTATAATAATACTTGGATAATACTTAACTCATGTTAATTTAATCTAACCTTATATTATACATGACTTTGTTAAAGTGGAGAGAATTAGCGAGTAAAATAAAAAATATCGAATAATCTTGTTAAAGAATATGAAAATTAAGTTATTAAAAAAAGACTAGGAAGAGGAGCAAGTAAGGATTTATACCAAAAAATGCTCGAACCAGTAACTAGTGGAATAACAGAACAAACAAGACAGCTAGCTGAACATTTGGTTACCCTTCCAGAAATACGTCAACAGTTGGCTATACTTCCAGAGCTACGCCCGCGATTATCCATAGCATCACCACCACCACCACCACCACCACCACCATTCGTTCCTAGAGATAAAAAACCGGCTACCAAGCAAACCGCAGATCCTAAAGACCAAGAACCGAGGGCTAAATTAGCGGAGGAACTAAAGCAAAAGTTAACGGACTCATGGGAGAATTATATGAAAAAAAAGTACTTCAATCGAGCCTGAGGAAGAGGAAGAAGAAGAATCTGAAGAAGACGAAGAACCTGCTGCGAGGCCTAAGGAACTCAAACCGATGTATGATATTGACTTGAATGCTGGAATGGATAAAGAAGTACCAGTCCCATCTAAAATAACAGGTATTATGAAAGGAAAAGCTAATTAGGATGAATATGTTACAAAGGTGAAGAGATACAAAAAGAAATGGCTTCCAGGATAGCAGGTCTGAAAATAAAAATACGTGGCCTCGATCCAGAAAAAATTGAAGAAAGGCTAAAAAAGGCGGTAGATCCAAGAACTATAAACAAAGTTAAAGAAATGATTGGAAACCCAAAGACTACTAGTGATAATCGAGATCAATACACACGGGAATATAATAAGCTGGCTAATGATATAAAAGCTATAGAATTTTACAAAGAGAGGTTACCAGAACGAGTTCGGACAGCCAAATAGACTACAAAAAAGACTTCCGGCGAAGGTATGCAGCAGAAAAGAAATTCATACAAAATAAGCAAAGATGGTCACTACGGTATGCTTCAAATTGATATACATAATCTTGTTGGTCATCACAAACTAATTGCTAGACAAGGAGGGTCAGTTGTGCTAGATCTGAAAGTGGATGATGATGTTATTGATTTGGTGACAAAGCGTTACAACAATGGAAAAGCTATTTCAAAATGCATTCAAGGAACTAACAGAATTATCTGATTTACAAATTCATAAATGTTCTTCAAAGTACAAGAAGATTTTAGGAGGTTGTGCAGAATATTACAATAGTCCTGATGATCTGGTTAATGATCTAGAGTTAGTGTGTGGAAGTATTAAATCTGGAAATAATAGTCCACATTTGATAAATAAAGGTATTAGCATAATCGACGAGCTATTAAAATATGGTAACTATATCAGCCGAAGAACACGAGCAATTGTTTTCTAAATATTTTAATTAATCTAATTATTATTATAATGAAAGAAATTAAAAGCAAGGAGGAATTAGTCAGTTACTTGACTCAGCAAGCGGCAGCATACAGAATTAGTTATAAATTATGTGGCAGGATTAACATGGGGTTACAAATCACAAGCGGGATAATTGGTTGTACTGCCGCATTGGTATTGGTTCCAGCAGTTCCTGTTTTCATAGCTATTGTTGGAACAATTCCCCCAAGAATTGCGGTTTTGATGAACAAAACTACAATAGCAGAAAAAAGGCTTTATTAAAGTCACATCATAGAAGTTTTAAACAACTTCTTTCATATGTGCAAACATCTAATATACCATGAGAAAATAATCTCATCATGTGTTTCTAAAATACTCCACCTGCAGCAAAATGATAGTTTTACTGAACCTCTGGAAAGGTATATTGAGAAGTATAAATTGAATGGTTACTAAACCAGTTCTTTTTCAACTTGTTTCCATATGGTATCGTTTCTTTTGTCTTAATTGGCTTTGTTTCTTTTTTTATTTCTAATAGCGTAAATATCTTCCGGAAAATGTAATTAAATTTAATTACTCTTTTCCGGCCGCCTATCTTATCTAAAACTTTTGCAATTTTGAAAAACAAATCCTCACATCTCTGCTTATCTATTGGAGATAAATTATACCCTCCCAAAAGTTTTTCTAGATGATATCTTCTGTCATAAACGCTCTTCTTGCGAATTTCCCGATAATCTGCAACAAGATCATATCCATTGTGGGTCCCACATTCGAAACAAATACGTTCCCCATCAAAAACCTCGCAAGTGCTATTACAATTGTCACATGCATACGTGCAATTATAGCAATGTTTGTACCCAACACAATATTTACAGTGCGTCTTTTTGTCGACTATGTACAACAAAAAGCAATCGATACAAAATTCCGAAGAATCAAAAACACCTAATAATCTTTTACAATATATACAGTTCATCATATAATATACTATTATTACTATTTATTTAATTAGGGCTTAAAAGAATAAGAATAGTATAATATTTTATGGATACACAGATGATATAGAAAGTCTCGGGAAAGATTGCGAGAAGCAGGCTTTGTTAGTTGATTTTGAGAGTACAAATAACATTGACAGAGAACTATTAATTTTTGCAAACTTCAAGGATTTGACTGAAAAGAACTTTTAACTGACTCTCAAAAGATGAAACATAAGAAAACGTGATATCAAAAGATTAAACAGATCGCGTAATAAAATGATCACACCATCGACTAATGGTCCCATAACTATTGATCTTTTTATGTATTACTACGGTAAGTTATTGAAAGAGGGAATTGATACTATTTTTTATGCTGGTTAAATTAATAAATTGGGTCTTAAAGAATTCCGTATTATATATATTATATAATGAGTGTAAAAGAAATCGAAACATCCACGAAACAATATAGTAAGGTTTTTTCTGTGGGTATTGTACGTAAAGACTGGCCCCCCTCTCAGCTTAGTCAGACGCAAGAAACAGTCACAAAATTCTTCAAGACGGAATTAAAAAGAAAGGGTGGTTTTAAATTGAGTGTTGCTTTGAAAATGACTTTCGCTATGCCAGGTAAAGTCGTGACTACATACAAAACAGCTTACTTTACATCAAAGGCGGCAATAATCTTAAATGAAAAGGATATCAAGGGTGCTTTAGATACAGCAACTGATGACATTATGAGGAGAATTGTAAGCTGGATCTCCGAGGGAAGTTGATGGACAGTTGAATCAGTAGATATGCATTATGTAAACAAGGTGAAGTATAAGCCATTAAGGGGTAGCTCTTATTTAAAGTTACCAAAAGAACTTTCTCACCACATGAAAGGTCTAATAAATATAAAAAATGAAAAAGATGATGAATGCTTCAGATGGTGCCATTTGGCATATAAATTTCCTGCTGCAATACATCCAGAAAGAATAGCAAAGTACAAAAAGCACATTGTTGAGCTCGATTACAGCGGAATAAAATGTCCTGTTACATTAAAGCAAATACCAAAAATAGAAAAACAAAACAATATATGTTAAATATATTTGGATATGAAGAAAGTGAGGTGTATCCTCTATATATATACAAAAAATAACATAGAAGAAGAATGCGATATGCTTTTAATTGTTGAAGAAGAAAAAAATCATTATTTATGGATAAAGGATTTTAACCGCTTGATGAATAATCAGACATTACACAAAGCAAAAAAATGGTTTTGTAAAACATGCCTGCAATGCTTTACATTAGAAAAATTCTTGGAAAAACATAAACCTGATTGTCTTTCCCTGAATGGCAAGCAGGCAATAAAAATGCCTTTTGCGAGTGAAAAGGTTTTCTTCAAAACCTACAGCAGGCAATTAATGGTTATATATGCCGACTTTGAAGCAATAACGGAATAAATCTCTTCAGCTACAACTAATCCAAAAAACTCGTATACAGATGCATATCAACAACATACTGATTGTGGTTTGAGGAAGAAAAATATTGTTAAAACACTGCGAATACATGTTTTAAGAAAGATTTGACAATGACAGCGGCAAAAAAAAAAGAATTTAGGGCAGCCGAGAAATGTCATATTTGTGATAAACGATATATGACGTGTGATAGAGCAGTTAGAGATCATTGTCATATAACTGGAAAGTTTAGAGGAAGTGTCCACGATGCATGCAATCTCAGTTTCAAGTTGACTAAAAAGAAACCTGTTGTGTTTCATAACTTGAGAGTCTATGACGCTCACTTATAATGCAACACATCGGAAAGTTAAATGTTATACCAAATAATATGGAAAGGTATATGGCTTTCATGTTTGGGTCAAATTTGGTGTTTATAGATAGTTTCCAGTTTATGTCACAGTCACTCGATAACTTGGTGAAAAACATTTCGTTGTTTAAGTATATCTCTCAGGAATACTCTGATCAAAAGTAAGAACTTTTGAAGAGAAAAGGAAGAAATATAAAAAGATCGGACAGGGAAAAGTAGCATTCAAGGAGGACAATCAACCACAAAACACAGAAACAAACACGCAAACAGACAAACAAGAAGGCAAAAGCAATAATAAATGCAAAGGACATCACAAACACAAAAGGGTTGACAATAGGGCTACCGCCTTGGAACGGTCAGTGGCAAAGTAGGCCACTGGGAGTTTACCCGTATGATTGTATGGATAGCTTTGAACGTTTCAAAGATAAAAAATTGCCTGACAAGAAAAGCTTTTTTTTTTATATTTCAATATTTTATTTCTTTCAATACATACATGCAAAAAAAATAATATGGCTTATGACAGTACAACAGTTACATATATATGAATGTAATCACTGAATAACACAAAACAGTTATATTAAAGTGTCATTTTACATACATGTATTCCGTGAAATAGTAAGAGAGAGAGAGAGAGAGAGAGAGGAGCATTTATTACCGAATAATGTCAATTTTCTGTGTTTAATCGTAAAACTTCCCATTATTTTGAGTGATATTCCAATTTGTCTTTTGAACTGGCTATAATACGCTCTATATGTTCAATTTTTTGTATGTATGATGTAAAACTAGGAATCGTTTTTGCATACTTATTCTTGAAAATAAAATACTTTGCAATTTTTAAACACAATTTAAAATATCTGAATAAGATTTATCTTGAATAATACCAAATGAGATCATTTGGAAAATCAATGCAAAAGGGATATTTTTGCTATTTAAAAAGTTAAATATTTCCGTCCAAAAAGCTCTACTAAACGTACATTCTCAAAACAAATGTTCGATTGTTTCAACGTGCGTGCATATTGCAAAAATCACAGAGACTTGTGTTACTAATTTTGCATTTATATAGACATTTGTTTGTGGGTATAATTCTCATTATATACTTATATTGAAAAGATCTCAGTTTTGTATCGATCGTGCTTTTGAAAGGTGTGGTATGAACTGTAATACTGTAAAACTACTGCGGCTGTAAAAAGTCTCCCCATGCTACGAATCAGTAGTGTTATTTTTACTGGTCCTTTGGGACCTACGAGCCCAATATAGGTGGCTTTGAAGTAGAATACCGCTTAAGCCGGTGCTAGGGGGCGTGAGAAGTGTTGCTTCTTTCATTACTTCTCATGAACAGACTCAATAAAACCGAGTCTGCTGCTTTATTCGCTGTATTGTGTGTGTTGCTCTCAAAGGATCACCTTTATCAGTATTTATTAACATTCACATTAGCGTTCGATTAGTGCAGTGTGGCGGCTGTAAAAAGTCTCCCCGTGCTACGAATCAGTAGTGTTATTTTTACTGGTCCTTTGGGACCAACGAGCCCAATATAGGTGGCTTTGAAGTAGAATACCGCTTAAGCCGGTGCTAGGGGGCGTGAGAAGTGTTGCTTCTTTCATTACTTCTCATGAACAGACTCAATAAAACCGAGTCTGCTGATTTATTCTCTTAATTGTGTTTGTTGCTCCCAAAGGATCACCTTTATCAGTATTTATTATTGATTTTTATTCCTATAATATCCTTATGTTTTCTTGTAGCATTGTATAGTAGTTCAATTGATATTATAAAAAGATATGGCGACAGTGGGCATCCCTGCCTAACTCCTCTATCTATTTAAAAAAAATCAGACATGTATCCATTATTCACAACACAATTTTGGGCATCATAATAAAACAGTTTTATCCAATTGATAAAAGAAGGTCCAAAGTTAAAATAGTTTAAACATTTCATAATAAATTCATGGTCGACGCTATCAAATGCCTTCTCGAAGTCCGCAAACAATATTAGTCCTGGAGAGTCTTCGTCATTCAAATAATCAATAACCTCAAATATAGTTCTTATGTTTTCTCCAATGTATCTACCTTTCAAAAATCCTGTTTGGCTATTGTCGATGAGTGTAGATAAAACCTTTTTCATGCGGTTTGCAATGCATTAAGTAACAATTTTATAGTCCACGTTTAATAAACTAATAGGTCTCCAGTTTGTCAATGAAGTTAAATTGTTGTCTTTTTAGGTAATAACGTGATAACGCCTTGTTTTTGCAGAACTGTTAAATTTCCAGTTTCATATGAATAATTAATTGAATTAATATAATAGTGTTTAATGTCATTCCAAAATATTTTATAAAACTCTGTTGTTATTCCATCCGATCCCGGACTTTCTGTTGTTTTTCATTTCTTTTAGAGCATTATAACATTCTAGTTCTCTTAAATTTCCTTCACACAGTTCGCGTTGTTTTTGATTTAATGAAGTTTCATTTTCGATGGGAAAAAAATCGGTATTTGTTATTTTCGTATTAATTTTACTATATAATTGTTAATAATATCGTTTTGTTTCTGTCATGATACTATTAGAGTCCGTAATTTCTATATTGTTGTTTATTAGTCTTTTTATGTTTTTTCGTTCTGATATTTTCTTTCTAGATTTGCGAATATTTTGTGTTTTTTTCTGCTCCTTCGACCCATTCTGCTTTTGCTCTAATAATGATCCAATGGTCTTTTTTTCTATAATATTTGCTAAAAGATATTTTTTTTCTAAAATAGTGTTAATCGTATTTTCGTTATGAGGGTTTTATGATAATTCTAATTCTAGTTTGTGCCTTTAACTATTTCCCAAAGAGTATTGGGGTTTGAATCTTTATTTATATCGACTATTTCTTGTATAGTTTGTTTAATTTTGGTATTCTTTTTCTAAAATTACACCATTGTTCAATTTAAAATACCTAGGTCCGCGTGGTGTATTAAATTAATATATACAAGAGAATGATCTGAACGTAGCCCTGTAGATATTTTACAAGCCGAGATAGAATTAATAATATTTGAAGAAACTAGAAAATAATCTAGTCTGCAAAATATTGGGGGTTTATGGTTTGAGTGCCACGTATAATGTCTTGTAGTGGGGTTAAAAATTCTCCAAATATCGTTTATATCGTCATTTCCTATTACAGTATTAATCTTTTCTCGACATTGTTTGTTGTTGTTAACATTACAATTTTTCTTGTCTAAACTTACAATGTTTTAACATTACACATACTATGTACATTAACATCCTCCTACAGATACGCGCATGCAATGCACGGACGTGCGTGCACATGCAGTTATGACAATTATCAAAAACTATTGTGTGTTTTGATTGTAACTACAAGTAAAAAAATATAGTTACTAGCATCACCAACTCATCATTTATATATTAAGCAGCATTTAATGATTACAGTGTGTCGCATACTAATAATCATCTGGCACTCAATTTTACTTTCGCCATCATACATTTCTGGTTAAAATAAGCTTTGCAGAATTACCATGATCAATGTATTACATATTATTGTACTTTATAAAAGGCACACGAGGATGCTACTTAAATATTTGTGCACGCTTCACGTTCAAAATACACGCACCATCGTTTACTCTCGCACCAGTGATTTTATATGACAATACTATGCATAATGTCTTACACTAATTATAGTTAACATGTAATATAAGTGATATGAAGTAACATTTCGAAAGGAAGTAAGGAGTAATGAAGGCAATTTAGATAATATATATATAAATAATTCAAACAAATAAACAAAACTAGAACAATATCTATTTATATCTACCAAATAACGACTTTTTTTCCACCATTATATACGTTTTCTCTTCATTAATTATCAACAAGTTACGCAAAATAGCATACGAGTAATGTATTTGTTTTAAAAACGGTGCAATGTTTGTTTTTTATACAAGTTGGTACAAACGAACAAGAAAAACATACCATTTAAGACCTGCCACAGTGTGTTCATGACGAATGTGAATGAATAATACCCCATGTTCTGAATCTTACCGAAACGAAAAAGTAAGACCAGAGTGAGGTTTAAAATATTTAGATAATTTATGACAAAAGCAAACCACCAAACACCAACCACCGACCCGACTCAGACCGTCAATCGTTAATTTACATCTGAAGAAAAGCTTTCACTTTCAGTTAAATGATGCAAATATCTCAGATGAATATTATGAGAATGCTAAAAAAATATGGAAGACGTTCAAGATCAAAAACATGGGGGAATATCATGATCTGTATTTGAAAAGCGATGTTTCGCTGCTAGCTGATGTTTTTGAGAACTTCAGAAAAATGTGCTTTGAGTATTACACTCTAGATCCTTGTCATTACTTCAGTAGTCCCGGTTTATCTTGGGATGCCTGTTTGAAAATGACTGGGATTAAACTTGACTTGATTACTGATATTGATCAATATCTGTTTGTAGAAAAAGGGATGAGAGGCGGTGTGAGTTATATTGCGACTAGATATTCGAAAGCTAATAATAAGTATATGGAAATCTATGATAGTAGTAAACAGAGTAAGTATATAATGTATCTTGATGCTAACAACTTAGTTTCTCTGGATGTGGACTTTATTGTTAGAGAATTCCTTTTGATGGGATGTAGTTTTGTTTACACTGTCTTGTCTATTTGGGCGCTGAAGACAGGATAATAGCGAGGATTGTGCGCATATAAAATCGATTCAAGCTAACCAGTAGGCCTTATTGCCTACTGACCGTTCCAAGTCGGTAACCCTGTCTTCACCACCCTTTCTGTTGTTTTTGTCTCTTTTATTGTAGTTTCAAGTCCTTGTTTGCAGTACAGTGCGGACCTACGATGCCACCTACGTTCGGGCGCTGTGGTTTCTATAGGACCCTATATATCATTTTGTACGAATGGGCAATGTGCCAGCCTTTACCAACTGGTAATTTTAAATGGGTCGATAAATTTGAAGAAGGGAAATCAAACTATATTGTTGAGTGTGATCTTGAATATCCAGAAGCGTTACATGACTTGCATAATGATTATCCTCTCGCTCCGGAAAGTTTAAATATAAAAGATGAGTTGTTGTCAGACTACTGCAAGAACTTGAAGAGTAAGTTTGATTTGGGAACAAGTAAAATAAGTAAACTTGATACTACATTGAAGGAGAAGGAAAAATATGTAACACATTATAGAAATTTTAAATTGTATGGAAGTTTGGGGTTGAAAGTGAAAAAGATACACAGGATACTCCAGTTTGATGAGTCTCAATGATTGAAGGTGTATATCGACTTTAATACTACAAAAAGAACAGCTGGTAAAAATGCTTCCGAGAAAGATTTCTTCAAGCTTATGAATAATTCGGTTTTTGGTAAGACAATGGAAAACCTGAGAAAGAGAGTTAATGTTAGGCTAACGCATGACGAGGGAGTAGGAAGTATGCTGCAAGACCATCGTTTATTTCTTGTAAGATGTTTAGCGAAAACTTGTTTGCTATAAACAGAATGAAAGAAAGGCTTGTCTTAAATCGACCTTGTTATGTTGGTGTGTAGTCTAGACTTGTAAAAATACTTGATGTATGATTTCCACTACAATTATGCTAAAAACAAATACAATGAAAAAGTTAAGTTGTTGTTTACTGACATTGATTCTCTGTGTTATGAAATTAAGAGAGAAGATGTGTATGCTGATCTATCCAAAGACAAAGAACTTTTTGATAACAGTGAATATAATCCAAAAAAGCGAGTTTTACTTCAGCGATAACAAAAAGTTTGTTGGATTGAGAAGCAAGTCATACTCATACATTTTGGCTGATAATACTGAAACAAAGAAATGCAAAGGTGTTAAAAAATGTGTTGTCAAAAAACAGGTAACGCATGATAACTACAAAAATATTTTATTCACGCAGCAGAAGCTCATCATAAAATGAAAGTGATCAGATTCACTAGAATCTCGAACACAGGAGCACAACAATGCACCACCTCAAAGACCGAGTGCCACACTAATCGGTAGACAAATTTCAAGGCGCGGCCCAATGAATGCCGACGGTAGACACAACTCACAAACTCTAAGAAGCAGCCCATCATTCGAAACGCCTAACCGGTATAACGCTATTCGAGAAGAAGAAGCAATCGACGTCGACCGAGCAAATAACAAACGTAAAGCCAACTCACCACCTGAAAACGAAACTGTAACGAAGTCATCAAGTGGCAGGTGGGAAGTTGACCAAACAAATGACTGGAATTCAGACATTGGGTCCTGCGCTGAATTTCCACCATTAACCGACAATCAACCCCAGCAACAAGAAATTACCAGTGCTGATCATCACCGCATCTCCGGTAGCACCAATAACAACAAACACTCGAATAAATACGCATCTGTCGTAACATCACCGATACCACAGGAAGAACCTCACACAATATTTAGACCAGACGGCGATTCGCACAGACAACGTGATGACCATTCATAGGACAGGACGGGAGAGAATGTGTGTCACGCACGAGAGTGTGACTCTCCGCGGGTTAGTAATGTTAATAGGCAAACAACCTTAAACTCGATAACAATTGACAGTGGATCTCCACGCAGTGATTTAGATTGTAAACAAATAACGGTTCTGTCATTAAATGTGTGTGGATTAAAAAGCAGACAGGCTTATCCAGAATTTGTTAACTTAATAAATAACTATGACATTATTGGATTACAAGAAACGAAAACAGACAGCCTAGATACGGTGTATATAGATAATTACGAGTTTTATTTCAAGCATAGAAAAAGTATTTCTAGGTATAAATCAGGCGGCATAGCTATTGCTGTTAAAAAATTGTATCATCAATATATCACCCCAATTGAAACTGAAAGTAAGCTTGTATTTTGGTTTGTCATATCAAAACGATTAACACACAGAAATGACATTCTGTGTGGTGTTGTATATATACCGCCTGCTTATAGCGAATATGCTGTCCAAGATCCTTTCTCTGAAATTCAAAACGAAATGAAATTATTTGAATGTAAATATTCTGATGTGTGTATGTTTGGAGATATGAACTCACGAACGAAAGAGTTAAATGATTTTATAGAAGTTGATGGAGAGCTTTTCAATGGGCGTAATCTAGATGACATATATTCTGAATTTGAAATCGAAATGAAATGTTTTGAAAACAGTTATGTAAATGTATACCGGCACAGTTCTGATAAGTCCGTGAATAATTATGGGTACCAGATGATTGATTTTTTACAGTTTAACAATTTGTATATATTGAATGGTAGGACAGCGGGTGATTTAACGGGTAAAACTACATGTAAAGGTGTTAGCATTGTCGACTATTTCATTTGTAGTGCTAATCTGTTTCATGAAGTGGATCATTTAAATGTAATTGATTTTTGCGAATTATACTCTGATGCTCATAATGCAGTCTCACTAACGTTTTCATTCAATGATATTGTTCGTAACACTGTTAATGCAGACGAAAGCCCGAAGGCAAAACTGTGGGATAGTTCAAATGCAGAACTGTTTGTTGATAACATCAGTATTTCCGCCGTAGGGTCAGCTCTGCAAAAGTTATGTGAACTTGAACTAACCCAAGACATTTCTCAATCGGATATCAATGGTGTTGTTAGAGACATATCTCATATATTTGTCTCTTCAGCTAAGGACAGTTTCGGCTACTTTAATCATTGCAATATTAATAACAATGAAAATAAAAAACTGCCAAATTGGTTTGGAAACAAATGCAAAAAGGTAAGAAAGCAGTTTCATCGCGCTAAATATTTATATAAACTTAGAAAAACGTATGCTAATAAGATGAATCTAAAAAACAATAGTAAGCTATATAAAGATACGATGCGATCATTTTACAATAAATTCAAAAAAGAAAATGTTGAAAAAATACGTAAATTAGGTAAATCCGATCCAAAAAAATATTGGAAAATGTTATCTGGAAAAAAAAGTGGAAACGTTAATGCGTCTTTGAAAGACTTGTTCGAGTTTTTTAAAAATGCTAATTATGACTCTGACGTCTCTAATTTGGACAAACCCGAAACCGTTTATAATGCAGAAAATAATCTCAATGAGAGTGTCAACGACGAAATTAACTCAGTCATTACCGAAGTAGAAATAGAGAATGCGGTCAAACAATTAAAGAATAACAAAGCTTGCGGGGTGGACAAGGTCCTGAACGAACATATAAAACATACACTACCTATCATGAGACAGTTATATGTTAAGCTTTTCAATATTATATTTGATACAGGCATAGTGCCAGAAGATTGGACTATAGGAATTATTAATCCTATTTTTAAAAATAAGGGGCATTCGTTTGATCCCAGCAATTATAGACCAATCACATTGTTAAGTTGCTTCGGAAAACTATTTACAACAATTATAAATATACGTCTACAGACGTTTTTAGATACGCATGATGTAATAACTGAACATCAAGCAGGATTTAGGAAAGATTTTTCTACAACCGATAATATGTTTATTTTACACAGCCTTATACAAATATTAAATAACAATAAAAAGAAACTATTTTGTGCTTTTATAGATTTGAAACAAGCTTTCGACAAAGTATGGAGAGCAGCGTTATGGTATAAACTATCAAGACACGAAATAACAGGAAAATGTTTTGATTTAATTAAAAGTATGTATAGTAATATAAAATCATGTGTAACTGTAAATGGAACACATTCCGATTATTTCCCATCTAATATAGGAGTACGGCAAGGTGAAAATCTTTCGCCAATTTTGTTTTCACTATATCTAAACGATCTACACGATTTTCTGCGCAATAGTAATATTGTTGATGGTACATACTGCCAACCTCATGCACTTGATCAAGTAAACATGTTTTTTAAATTGTTTGTTTTATTATATGCTGATGATACAGTTATTGTGTGTGAAAGTGAGAAAGATTTACAGAATGCATTGAATGTTTATAAATTGTATTGTGATGAATGGAAACTTACAGTAAACATAGATAAATCTAAAGTGCTGGTTTTCTCAAAAGGTAGACAATCTAATTATAAGTTTACGTTTAATGGTGATTCAATTGATATTGTAACAGAATATAAGTATCTAGGTATATATTTTAGTAGAAGTGGTTCTTTTTATTTGGCAAAGAAACATATTGCTAATCAGGCTACTAGAGCTCTATACAGTCTACTCAAAAAAGCTAGACATTTGTCATTACCAATAGACTTGCAAATAGATTTATTCGATAAAACAATTAAACCCATTCTTTTATATGGCAGCGAAATATGGGGGTATGGAAATCTTGATGTAATTGACAGGGTAAAATTGAAGTTTCTAAAGCATATTTTGAATCTAAAGAAATCTACTGCAAATTATATGTTATACGGGGAAACAGGGGTATTTCCAGTATCAGTAGATACTAGAGTAATTTCGTTTTGGGCTAAAATTAACAATCCAGAAAGAGCTAAACTTTCAAACTTAATGTATGAAATACTACGCAGCCATTTCAAATATAGCGCATCAACTATTGCAAAAAGAAACTTTCAGTGGCTAAACCAGATCAGAGACATACTGATTAAATGTGGCCTAAGTGGAGTATGGGATTCGCAGACCTTTCCCAACACTAAATGGTTAAAGTGTTCAGTAAATCAAAAACTCAAAGATTTATTCTTAAATGAGTGGTATTCTAAAGTAATGAATTCGAGCAACAGTACCTCCTATCGTTTATTTAAACATAAGTTTTGCTTTGAAAACTATCTTACCAACGCACCATATTGTTCGTTAAAATATATAACCAAATTCAGAACAAGAAATCACAGGTTACCAGTTGAAACTGGCAATTGGAATAAAACTCCGTATAATCGTAGAATATGCCAGCTTTGCAAAACGGATATAGGAGATGAGTTCCATTATCTGTTTGTATGCCGCGAATTCAAAACTCAACGTAGTAAATATATCAGTCCAGAATATTTTAAAAGACCCAATGTATACAAATTTGATAAATTAATAAACACCAAAAATAATTCAGAGTTTAGAAAATTGTGTGAATTTATTAAAAACATCATGCAAAGAGTCAAATAGATAATATTCATGTTGTAATGTAATACTGTTTGATTTTGTTTAATTATCATATGTATTGGTTTCGATATTATTTTTGCCATGCAATTGCCAACAAATAAATGAAGAACTCTCCCATATATGTGTATACAAAACAGATCTTTAGTTATATGATAAATGAGGACTACCTGGGAGGCCATTTCTTCTCCCAGCTATTACCAAACTGCATTACTCTTTTGTAATTAACCACGTCATATTATATCTATAATATCTGTCTTCTATTATACTTATGAGCCTCGATGATGATTTAAATGTTGTTATACATACCTCATATATTCATGTAAATGTGAATTGAGTGAATAAAAGATATTGTATTGTATTGTTGTATTGATCTAACAAACACAAGCTGGGCAGCTATGAAATTAATAAAAAAAGTTTGTTTGCATATGACGACAAAAGGTATTTATTAGACAATGCCCGGGATACATTAGCATATAAATAATAATTAAATATAATATAATACTTTATACATGGAACAAACATTTGTGGAAGAGATATGTGAAAAACTTGAGGAGTTGAAAGGCAAATATAGGAAAGCATTGTTAGCATGCAAACAGGGTCGGGTGGAATATGATGTGATTCGTGCTGATTTTCTAGATACTAGGAAAATTCAAATTAACAAAAGAGGGCGATTACAATTAGAAATTAATTATTATCTAGAAAAACTTGATCATACCAATAGAAAGGTTTTCAATTTGAAACGTAAAATATGCGAATGTAGAAAAATAAAATATTCCATGATCGAGTGTGATATGAATAGTGATGACGAGGATGATTGCCCTGTTCCTTCCGACTTTGTTTAACAGCTGAGACTAAAATCATCTGCGGTGTTGGGTTTGAAAGATATTGATTACCCGATCTGCAGTTGTTTTATTTTTGGTTGATTAAAAAAGCAGCAAGTTATATTATCAATTATTTATAAGTAGTTTAGAAACTGGGGGTATAGGGGGAGTTTTCTTTGAGGGTTTTTTAAATGTGGTGGTTGGCTTGCCAGCCTATAAATTTACTAGCTCGTTGCATAAAACGCCCCTAAAAAAACTGTCCATATAACCCCAGTTTATATACTACTTAAAATAACATCTTCTCTGAAACCGCTTGAAGGATTTTGATGAAACTTCATTACAATGATCTTTAGGATAGTCCCCCTCAGAATTTTGTTTTTCGTGGCTGCAAGTCATCCAAGATGGCCGCCATTGCTGAAATTATGTCAAGGAAATTTCAAACAATATCTCGTCCGAAACCACTTATTCCATTCATGTTAAATATCATAAACATGTTCCTTGGGTTAGCCTCTATCAAGTTTTATTATTTTTCAGATTGTTTTTGGGTTTTATTTTCTCTATCAATGTGTTGCACAGAATATTTTGTGGTCCGACCAGACAGCAAGCAATGGGCAAAAGAACAGCTTCTTAAAATATGTCTGAAAAGGTAACATTTATGTCCATGAATGTCCAAGGCCTCGGTGATAGAAACAAACGTAAAGATGTCTTCCATTTTTCAAAAGAAAATTCCTTCTCAGTATATTTCTTACAGGACACACATTTTGTAAATAAACATGAAAATTATATACGTGCAGAATGTGGATATGAATGTTTCTTTAATAATTTTAATAGTCAATCTAGATGGGTTGCAATTTTATTTAATAACAGTTTTGAATACAAATTACATAAACAAGAAGGGGATACAGATGGTAATAAGCTTATTTTAGATGTTACGATTAATGAGAAAAGGATGACTTTAATACATATTTATGGTCCAAATAAAGATACACCAGATTTGTATATGGACATTAAACAAGATATTGATAGATATGGAGATTTTAATCTGGTCTTACATCCTCAAGTCGATACTCATAACTATGTTAATATAAATAATCCATAAGCTAGAGAAAGTGTTAAAACCATTATCTATGACTGTAGCTTTATCGACTGCTGGAGAGAATTAAATTTTGATAAAAAGGGGTTCACATGGAGACGTCCAAATACAAATAAAATGGCTAGACTAGATTTTTTGTTAATATCTGAACATTTATTTACCGACATTGAAGATAGTACCATTTTACCTGGGTATCGAACCGACCATTCAATAATAACTATATCATTTGTATTCGGAAAGTTTATAAAGGGGAGATCTTACTGGCAATTTAACAACTCGCTGCTTAAAGAAACTACTTATGTAGATGAAATTAAAAAAGTGATCGAAAATATAAAAAATCAATATGCAGCACAGAATCAAAATACAAATTTACAAATTAAAGACATTCCTTGTCAAGATTTAATATTGGACATTGATGACCAACTCTTTCTTGAAACATTATTAATGGAGATTAGAGGAAAAACAATATCCTACTCGTCATTTCTTAAAAAACAAGAAGATAAAACTGAAGCAAAACTATTACGAGAAATAGAGATATTGGAAAAACAATTAGATATTGATTTAATAAGCTTAGAAAGTAAAAGGAAACGTTTGTTTGAATTTAGACAAAAAAAGTTGGATGGACTTAAGATAAGATCAAAAGCTAAATGGTTAGATGAAGGGGAGAAAGTAACTAAATATTTTGTAATTTAGAAAACATGAATTTTGTAAGTAAATATATACCTTCCCTCATTTCAAATGACGGAAATATTTTAAAAAATCAAGATTCTATTTTAAAAGTAGCTAACAACTTTTATCACTCCTTGTATTCACACAAACCAGTAAAAAATATAAATTTAAAGGAATTGTTTAGAGATTTTCCTATACCCAAGCTAACTAGAGAGCAACAACAAAATTTAGAAGGCCCAATAGAATTACATGAACTATTATTTTGTTTAAAAAAGGCAAAAAATCTTAAGAGCCCCGGCTCGAGTGGTTATACCATGGAATTTTTTAAGTCTTTCTGGATAGATATAGGAATTTTCCTCTTGAGATCTATTAACCATAGTTTATTGAAAGGTGAATTATCAGTCACTCACTAGGAGGGCATTATAATATGTATACCAAAGACAAATAAAGATAGGAATTATTTAAAAAACTGGAGACCAATATCTTTATTAAATTGTTCTTATAAATTATCATCAGCATGCATTGCACAGCGTTTAAAACAAGCATTACCTTTGCTTATAAATGATGATCAGACCGGCTTTTTGGAGGGGAGATATATAGGTGAAAATACACGTTCCATTTATTATTTGTTCTATTACACTGAGAAAAATGATATACCAGGAGTATTACTTATTGCAGACTTTGAAAAGGCTTTTGATACCCTCTCCTGGTCTTTTATTGCCAACATAAATCTCAACAGTATATTTGAACAATCGTTAGTAGATATACCATACTCGCCCAACCCCACCCACCATTCAGCCATGAGTCAAGAAACTATAAAAACATCGGATAAGGGTCCCTCTAACGCCGATTTAATGACATGCCTGAAGTCAATTGATGGAAAATTTAACAATATGGACAAGCGATTGAAATCATTAGAATCGTTAGAGCAAAAGGTTGATAAATTTGAGCAAGAAATGAATTGAATTGAATTGGATGTTATAGTCGCACCAACAGCTAAGGTCATAGGGCGACTTTCCAGCTTCCATTGGTGGAGGAAGACCCCAGGTGCCCCTCCGGGCAATTTTCATGCACGGGCGGGCACCTGGGGAGCAAGAAATGAAAAAGCTTTGGACTTACGTACATGAGCAGGTAAAACGGACAGACGAACGGATGGAGAGAGTGGAAGACAAGGTGGAGAGTACAGATTTTTCGTTGGGTATAGTTAACGATAAAGTTGTGCAAATGGAAAAAGAGCGTGACGCACTGAGGGATGAGGTTGTATATTTACAGTCACAATCAATGAGGATAATCTAGTGTTCGGCAATATACCGGAGGCCCCGACTGAGGTACCAGCGGAGACGGAAAAGCGCCTACGGGAATTCATGGTAGTAGAAATGAAAATTGCACAGAATATTGTGGACGTTATCCAATTTGAAAGAGTTCATAGAATTGGCCCTATAGCAGGTAATAGAAGTACATGTAGAAGAATCGTGGCGAAGTGTTCTTTGTTTAAAGAACGTGAACTTGTGAGAAGAGAGTGGAAACATCTGGAAGGAAAGGCATTCTACGTGACCGAACAGTTTCCCAAGGAGGTAAATGACAAGAGAAGACAACTATTTCCGCTTCTAAAGAAGGCAAAGAATAAAAACAGAAAGGCATGGTTAGCGTATGACACGTTGTATATTGATGGAAAAGCAGTTAAAATCGATACGTAGGCGTGCAAAGAGAATGAAATAAACATTCTATCCTGGAATGTGAACGGCCTTACCAGTGTGAAAAAGAACTCTCCTGAATTTGTGGATTTAATTACGGAAAACCATTTTGTTTTTCTATATGAATCGTGGACGCACAAAGATAGTGATGTGAACTTATCTGGCTATGTTGCTCATAATTTCTACCGTAAATTTCAAAATCGTAATGCGAAGAGGTATAGCGGTGGAATTGTATTATATTATAAACAAAACTTGAAAGAGGGTGTTGAAATTATTCGTACACATCATGATACGATTATTTGGCTTAAACTTGACCATACCTTTTTTCATTTTGATAAAGATGTATATATCTGTGGTGTTTATATATGGGGTGAAGACTCTCCAGCTTATAATATAGCCACTGTTGATTTATTTGATACACTTCAAAGTGATATATATGATTTTGAGAATTTAGGTGCCGTGTTTATTGTGGGTGATTGGAACAGTAGGGTCGGCAAAAAAAAAAGAATTTATTACTTGTGACACATATAACAGACAAATTGATGACGACGATTACACTCCCGATATACCCATATGTCGGGCCTCACGTGATAATGTTTGCAACAGTTTTGGTGTAAAGTTACTTGACTTATGTAAATCTACATGTTTTCGTATAGTAAATGGTCGTTTTGGGAGCGATTATAACTGTGGTATGTATACGTTTGCAAGCACTCAAGGCGCGTCCGTGATTGACATATTGTTAGCTAGAGAATGTGACTTCTCACGATTATATGACTTTTGTATTCAGTCATTTAATGAACGGAGTGACCATGCACCGATTACATTCTCACTTAACTGTAATACTATTGTTGACGAGAACAATGTTAAAAACAGCGTCAATGTAAAGTGGAACAATGAACACAGACATGCATTCAGAGCGGGTTTAATTACAAAGCTTCCACAGTTTAATAATCTGATATTCAATATCGTGACAGATAATAGAAACGATGTAAATACTTTGTTAAATAATTTCACAAGTATAGTACGAGAGGTGGCAGATCCACTATTTTCAAAAACGTATTCAACAAATAGAAATGCATGCTTTTTTGATAAGTCCTTTGTTAAACAGGCCGAGTGGTTTGTTTCAGAGTGCCAGCAGGCTAGAAGGTGTTATTTAGAAGCATTACGTGTATTTAATCGGCTAAATACCAGTTATTGTAGGGAACAGTTTTGCAAATTAAAGAAAACATATAAACTTATTTGTCGTAAAAAAAGAAATCAGTTTGAATTAAAAAACTATGCGACATTGAACATCTAAAACGGGCAAAACCTAAAGAATTTTGGAAATATTTTAAAAGAAAAAATAAACAGAGTCAAAATGAAATCCCGCTTGATGAGTTTACGAAATATTTTTCAGAATTAGGTAACGATGTTTTCTAATGTAAAAATGATGAAGCCGAAGATTTTTGCAATACTCATAACTTTGACGATTTAGATTGTAATTTTGAGGAACTTGACAAGCCCATAACTGTACAAGAAGTATTAGATGCAGTTAAAAATCTGAAAAAAAGAAAAAGCTATAGGAAGTGATTATATAATGAATGAATATTTAATTGAAAGCATTGATATTTTATCTTCTCATTTGTTTGACATTTTTAATATTATATTTGATTCTGGATATTTCCCAGAAAGGTGGACTGAAGGTATAATTATCCCATTGCATAAAAAGGGAGATTTTAATAATGTTAATAACTATAGGGGTATCACTTTATTAAGTTGTTTATCTAAACTCTTTACCACAATACTAAATAAAAGAATTGTGACCTTTTGTGATAATAACCATGTTTTATCTGATGTGCAATTTGGATTCAGGAAAGGGCGCTCAACCACTGATGCATTGTTTGTCTTACTAAATACTGTTCAAAAATATCTGAATGATAAGAAAAGACTATATTGTGTGTTTGTTGATCTGAAGAACTGTTTTGATACAATTTATAGAAACGCATTGTGGTTGAAACTTTACAAAATGGGGATACAGGGTAAATTACAAAGAATAATAAAAGATATGTATGAAAAAGTAAAATCATGTGTAAGACAATGTGAAAATTATTCAGATTATTTCGAATATGCGATTGGGTTAAGGCAAGGGGAACTAAACTCGCCGATATTGTTTTCTCTTTTTATTGAGGACCTAGAACTATATTTACAAAATGATATTAATACTGGTTTAGAAATTGATGATATTGTACTTATATTACTATTATTTGCGGACGATATGGTTATCATGGGAAAATCACCTGAAGAATTACAAAAAAATATTAATTTACTTCATGACTATTGTAACAAATGGGGATTAGAGGTGAATACTGTTAAAACAAAGATTATGTTTTTTAGAAAAAGAGGTGGTTTATTAAACAATGAATCTTGGCATTATAATGGAGAGAATATAGAGGTAGTAAATGATTTCAACTATTTAGGTACAGTTTTTAATTATACTGGAAATTTTGCTCTGAACCAAGAACAACTTATTGGAAAATCTTTGAAAGCATTACATGTTCTCTTAGTAAACTGTAGAAAAATAAGGTTGAAACCAAAAGTATTATGTCAACTATTTGATTCATTTGTGGGGTCTTTTTAAATTCTTCTTCTGAAATTTGGGGATATACGAAATCAAAGCAAATCGAAAGAATACATTTAAAATTTTGTAAACAAATTCAAATTTAAAATTTTGTAAACAAATTTTAAAAGTAAGAAATAGTTCTTGTACATCAGAAGTATATGGTGAATTAGGAAGATATCCTTTATTTATAACGCGTTATGTAAGAATACTTAAATACTGGTTTAAATTATTGAAAACAGATAACATAATACTTAAAAGCATTTACACATCGACACTAAAAGATTGTGAAAATGGTTATAAAAATTGGGCATCGAATGTAAAAAATATGTTAAACGAATATGGTTTTACACATGTTTGGAATGACCCAAATTCTGTTAATGCTAAATACGTTATAAATACGATTAGACAAAGAGTTGTTGATTGTTTTATACAACGATGGTTTGTAGATAAGGAATCAAGTGATGTACTTGAATTATATAATAATTGTAAATTGAGTTTTAATTATGAATCATACCTTGATATTTTACCATGTAATCTCAGACCATATTTGACAAAATTCAGAATATCAGCACATTCGTTAAGAATACAGACCGGTAGATACTCTCGTAATAGAATACCTAGAAATGAAAGATATTGTCAATGCTGCCACAGTATTGATTTGGAAGATTAATACCATTTTATTTTGATTTGTCCTTGTTACACAAGAATCCGGACAATTTATATTAAAAAATATTATTATAATAGACCTAGTATGTTTAAATTCTTAGAATTAATGCAGACACAGGATAAGAATATTGTTATTAAGTTAGCTAAATATATTAGTACAGCTTTAGCTGTAAGGAATACAATCTTGATTAATTAAACAATGTTTAGCTCTTTTGTATTTTCATTCTCATATATCAGTTATTTAATATTAATATTGCTCATAGCAACTGTACTTTTGTCTAAATTACTCGACTTATTATGCATGCAAATTTATGTATGTACAAGTTAAATAAAATATATGTTCTGTTCTGTTCTGTTCTTTTATTGATGATGTTTTAACATTTTTTCAGTTTGGACAAGATATTAAAAAATAGATAAAAATGTTTTACACAAATATTAAATCTTGTATTTTAGTTAATGGCCTTCTATCGGAGTGTGTTTTTATTCACCGAGGCTGCCGACAGGGAGATCCACTCTCCCCATACTTTTTTATTCTGTGTGTCGAAATATTTGCTGTTCTTGTCAGGACAAATAAAGATATTAAAGGAGTTAAAGTAGGAGATACTGAATATGTAATTTCTCAATATGCCGACGATACCTCCCTTATATTAGACGGCACCGAAAAATCCCTTAAACATGCTCTAATGGTTTTAAAAATCTATGGAAATATTTCAGGTCTTAATGTTTATGTTGATAAAACCAGAGTGATATGGTTTGGGAAAAATAAAGGTTTTAATGTAAAATTATGCACAGACACGGACCTTAATTGGGATCAGGGGGAATTTGTGATCCTAGGAATTATTATGTCAACACATTTGAGGAGTGTGGTTGCATTAAATTATGACAGAAAAATAAACGAAATTAAATCAGTATTACTGTCCTGGTCAAAAAGAATACTCACACCCTTTGGAAAAATCACTGTTGGAAAAAGCTTAGCTTTACCAAAGTTAAATCCTTTATCCTTTAACTTCATCATTACCTAATCCACCTGAAGACCAGGTCACACTGTTGCAAAATATGTGTTTTAATTTCCTCTTGAATAATCACCGAGACAAAATAAAGAGATCTGTTGTAACTCAGGATTATGATTGTGGTGGACTTAGAATGAACAATCTTAAACAGTTCATATATTCTCTGAAATTAACGTGGATAAGAAGACTTTTGATTGGGAATAAAAAATGTATGGAAATCCATAAACATATGTACCCATTCACCATCAATATGCTATTTTTCGGTAACGACTATGTAAAAAATAACTTGCAAAAAATATGCAATCCCTTCTGGAAGGATGTTTACACAAGTCTTAACATCCTATTCGATGTTAAAAACCTATTGTCATGGAAAGAGTTCTTAACACAACCGTTATGGTACAAGAATAACATTAAGATTGGAAGATCAAGTGTTTTTTTTATAAAAGATGGTATGATAAAGGTATTTTATTTATTAATGATATAATGGATAACAATGGTAATCTTCTCTCTTTTACCCTATTTATCGAAAAGTTTGCTGTACATTCACATTTTTTAGAATATGAAGGAATGACTGCAGCAATAAGGGGCTACCTTCAGAAACAAAAAAATGTTGCTCATCTTGCTATCAAGTTAGAAAATCCAATTTGCCCATCAATAGTGTCCCTAATAACAAGCGCACCGAAAGGCTGTCGTCCCATTTATGATATACTTATTAAATCAAATGTACATCAACATATATAGCCAAATGGGGACAATATGGTATAAATATAGACAGAGATTGGAATGACGTATTCAAAATACCTTTTAAATGTACAAAAGATACTCGATTACAATGGTTTCAAGAAAAAATAAACCACAGAATTGCTGCTACAAACAGCCTTTTGACAAAAATGAAGATACAATATGATAACTCCTGTAGCTTTTGCACAGAGTCTCCAGAAACCATTACACATTTATTTTGGGAATGTATATATACCAAAACTTTTTGGAATATTTTTAAGATTACTTGCAATGGTAATAATATAATAATCAAACCGGAATGGACTACAAAAGATATAATTTTTGGGTCTAGTGAATATGAAAATGCTCTAAATAACTAATTTTACATGCAAAATATTTCATATATAAATGTAAGTTAGACGGAAGATTACCATTGTTCGGAAATTTCAAACCACAAATTAAATATATATATATCAAACTGAAAAAATAAACGCAATTAAAAGTTTTACATTTGATAAATTCGAAAAACCTTGGTAGACTTATAAATCCCTACTTAATAATTAGTTTTTTTTAAATTTTAAGAGTTACACTGTGCAACAAATCTATCTTGTTTCATCTATCTTGTTCCTTCTTCTTGTTTTTTGTTTTGTCTTTTTTGACAAATAGAAAATCCCTAGAAATGTGTAATAACTGTTAAATTAAATTATGTTCCCCGCTGTTCCCACTGAATATGGAAGAGTCACTACTCCATAGAAATATCTTGTCTTTTCTTTATATATTTAGTGGATAACACCATTTTTGTTTCACAGTCAACTGTTGAAAAACTCAGCAGAGATGGTATGTGGATCTTGTATAAAAACTGAAACACTCATAGTTGATTATGTTAGCATTGTATCTATCTAGGTTAAACAATTCTTTATACAAGATATATATGCTGGGTTTTGAAAAAAAACCACAAATATTTCTTTACAATTATCAATGAAGGCGTATTAAAGTAACAAAATAAATATTTTGAAAATTTTGTAAATATCAAGATTTAAAGGGACACACAGCAATCTGGTGTATTTGTAAATATTTTTTTTTTATTTGAAAGACCCTCAGATTGCAGAGAGCCCCTTTTATCAAAATTGTATTTTAAATCTTCTTTTGAATATTGTAAAGAAATATAAAAAAAACTCCCTATTTATATAGTTTCTAATCAAGATATGCATTTTTTTTTCTTCTAAATATTTTGAAAACTGTTTATATATAATAAATATTATGCATATTACATCTATATATGTACGGTTTGTTGAGGGGTGGCCCACCCCGACCCTCACAGACCTATTACGGGATGAATAAATGGATTACCATTAATTTGGTGATCGAAATTAAAAAAAAAAAGTTTGTATTTTTCGTTATCGTTGAATAATCAAAATGACCGCCACAGCGACCCAAAGTTTACATAGAGTTAAATAGGAAAACGTTAAAAATGACATCTTCTCTGAAACCGCTTGAAGGATTTTGATGAAACTTAATCACAATGATCTTTGGGTTAGTCCCCCTCAGGTTTGTGTTTTTGGGGCCTCTAGTCAACCATGATGGCCACCATGGCTAAACTTAGGTCAAATTTAAGGACATTTATCAAACGACATATTACCACTTATTCCATTCTAGTTAAATATCATATACATGTTCCTGTTGTTGGCCTCTGTCAAGTTTGTGTTTTTCGTTGTCGTCAAATATTCAAAATCCAAAGTTTACATTATATACTGAAACATCTATCTTGGGTTGGCCTCTATCAGGTTTATGTTTCTAAATCACATCATACCAGTAGAGCGTCTACAGGCCCACTTGGACCTCGTGTGTATAAGCGTTTATTTATCCTCGCTGTATTGCACTAAGCATTTTAGCGAGCAGACCTCGGTTTAAAGTCTCATTCGATGGACTGGTAAGGTAGGAAATACTTTCGAAAAATTTCGATAAGTAACCCAAATTCGGTCCTGGCTGGGATTGGACGCGCGATCCATGGGTTACTAAGCCGCAATGCTAACCATTACACCACGGCGCTACCTCTACCACTTGGGCCTTTTGTTTTATTTATACAATAGCAAAACATAACATGTCTATGTTCTTTTTACGGCGTTGATAGTCGAGTTTGTGTCGTACCAGTCATTAATATTTATTTATTTCAGTCTTTACGGTGACAAAAAATACTTATTTTGTGACCGAAGTACTGTTTGTACATTAACAAACATTATCAAGTCTATGGTTCTATTAACGGCGTTTGTTATTGAATTAAAGCCATGCGTATCACAAAGACGATGATGTAAATTGTCTACGAGTCGATAAATAAAGTATATCCTTGTTTTGCCAAGTACCCCAATCCACGAGAAATTCGTAGAGTAATTTACATTATCATATTAATACAGTAGTATCCTTTCATTTTCTCTCAGAACTGCTCGTCTCATTTCCGCCGACCGCTCGGGAAGACGGAAAATCCACGTAAAACGTGTTCTCAGTTCCACGTGGGTTTTAGGTCAATGGTAAGATAAGTGCATAGCGCACTCACAATGGGAGTCCATGGTACGACTCCCGGACTGGGAAGTATATGAGATGGTACGATGGTCATCAAATCGAACAGGTGGGTTTCAATTCGAGTACTTCGGTTTTCTCCCACATTAAGATCACCACATTCCACCATCTGCGCGGCATATATTATTATTAGTACTATCCTTGGGCATAATTTAGCCGGGGAGCACCCGTATAAACCAAAAGTATAATAATATTCAATTTTAGTGTTTCATTTATTTTGGACTTTATCTTTTACAAATATTCTTAAAATATTATCTCTTAAAGGGAATGTAGCGACACAGCCAAACCATCTTTATTATTGAGAGTTTTGAAATACTTCAATAAGGGTGAAAGAATTATCAAAATCGGATGATAAACAAAGAAGATATGATCATTTGAAGTTTTTGTTGAAACGGATATGGAAGCGGCCATTTTGAGAGCAATGACATCACGGTTCTAAATGACCATATATGGAATATTTATAAATATGAAAATTTACTGATTTATAGGGGAAAAGTGATATCAACTGTATAAAAAATATGTAATACTTAATGGCAATAATGATTTATATCACCAGTAAAAAAAATCATTCATTTGCTGTGATTTTCATCGTTTTAAATGATATTTATCAATATTCCATATATGGTAATATGGAACTATGACGTCATAGTTCTAAAAATGGCGGCTCCCATATTAATTTTAGAACAACCTTTAAATGGTTATATCTTTTTTGTTTATCATCCGATTTTGATAATTCTTTCACCTTTTTCCAAGTTTTTCACAACTCTCAATAATAGAGTTTGTTTGGCTGTGTCGCTACATTCTCTTTAAGTCGGCGATACTCTCAACAAACAAAAAAATGATTGGAAAAAAAAAAGAAAAGGTCACACTTATCGCTGACAATCCTGACATGAATAAGTGATTTTGTAAAGAGAAAACCAATTTCCATTCCCCCCTCCCCCCCACCCCCCCCACGCCCTCCTCCCCGTGAAATTTCATTTAGTTGCAGTATGTGAGACAACTCCTCAATAATGTTCATCCAGGAGTTATCTCCACAACCACTATGTGTATCGAGTATCGAGGTGTCATAGTACTATTGATTTTCCTTTTTCGTTTTATATAGGACCAATGTATGTCAAATGTCAGGAGACAAGAAATGTGCACTTTTCTCTGTAGACGATTTTAAAACACATATTAATCAAACAGTCGCGAATATAAACATGCAATAAAAATACTACTGTTCACAATACATCATTCGGATGAAGTATAGGGAAAAATAAGAAAAAGCAATCAAAAGTGTGCATTTTGTATCACTAGTAAGGCAGGGAAACGTCTTTTATTAGGCTCTATTTGACTATACACCACGGAAGCACAAAATGCAATGGTATAATTACACCTCGAATATGCTGAGATACTGCTTCGTCACTACCAAGCAGATATAAAAATGGAACAGAAAATGTAGCATTGATGGACGACGGTCAACCACAAACACACAGAGAATCAAACAACAACTATAAATATGAATAAAAGGCAAGAAATAATTATAATAACAATACTAATCTTAGTTCAAAAATGCATAATCATCTAATATACTTAAATCGTATCCATGTCTTAGGTAAACACACACAAGGCGATATACAGAAATATAAATTATGCTATCTTAAATGGATGGAAGACGATTTAAATGTCGCTGTTAATATCTGTATGACCAGGAACGTGTAATAGAGAACGTTCCTGGTATGACCCATTATTTCTTTACTAATAATGTACTACTTCAAAGTTCTGTGGTAGACCCAGCATTGTTCCCAAAATACTGATTAGGAATCTGTGTATGTTTGAATAAGATGATGCTAATTAAACTATCCCTCTTCATTATTTAACAATAACGGTATCACTACAGTTATTCTGTTATCGCTATCAGTTGTACATTGAAGTCAATACAATGTACATGGATCACAAAACGAGTGTTCCATATCTTATTCAACCTTTTTCGTCATCATATTTGAACCAGACGGAATACGTTACCCATTCAAATGCATTTAACACTGAAGCTTATTATGGACTTTATTGTTAGAGATTTCCTTTCGATGGGATGCTGTTAGAGATTTCCTTTCGATGGGATGCAGTTAAGGATATCCTTTCGATGGCACTTTTATTTACACTGTATTGTCAATTTGAGCGATGAATACATGATAATAGCGTGGTTGTTTAGAAATAAAATCGATTTAAACTAACCAGTAGGCCATATGACCGTTGGAAGTCGGTAACCGTGTGTTCATCACTCTTTGTATTGTGTATTTTCCTTTTCATTGTAAATTAAATTTGCTCTATAGAACCATTGTTTTCATTATATATGTATCAATCGACACGCACATTTCTTACAGTCCCTTGAAACTAAATCAGTAGTATTCATAATTAATCTAAAATATCTAATAACATGAACATACAACAATAGTCTACCGACTATAATGACTCATCTTCATTCAAATTGTCCAAGGCTGTATTCACAAACAATGAACGATTTTTGTTAACTAGAGCAGGAAATACATAGAGGATCTTACATGAGTACTCATTCATTATTGAATTTATTAATCGAGTTGGCAAAATGGTATAATGCGAGACTCTTGACGAGCATTATATCATTTTTGCTAACGAGTTTAATAAATTCAACGAATGTTAGATTCTATTTATCACATAACTCACATATCGACTTTTATTGAAATTTGGCTGTCGCTTTAATACGCGAGACCGACATAAACCGTGGGAATTGGATGATAGTCATTATCGATTTTTTTTACAGCGCATGCTAGGCTTTTTGCATACTTATATAACTAGTGATATATCGAAAATATGGAAAGGTGTTATTTCACTCCTACACAGTAAAAACGAGTATGATAAAGGACCTTTGGAAACGGCCGAGCACGACACATACAAAATATTGCAGTCTCGGTTTGATTGAGACTGTTCATGAGCGGTAGTGAAATATGCTAGCTACCGCTCACACCCTCTAGCCCCGGGTTGAGCAGAACTCAATATTCATAAAATCAATAGTACACAATTTTAACCATCCCGAAGATGGCATGCATACGGCGGTGGACATGGAGTTATTTGCTTCCCCATGTCGTACGGCGTATGGTCCCAGTATCTAATAAAATTAAATGCCCCGAAGAGCGAAATAAACATAATGGAATTAAGTTGGGAGCAGCGGTTATGAAGCCTGCGTATCACAAGTAACAGCCAAAAGACTAAATTAAAAAGCAGACAACATATCCTATAAGTGGTTTAACAATACCCAGAGCCTTTTATCGGCCGGAGTAGTGGAACCTGTGATAAAACCTTTTCAAGCATACTGACCAACAAATACGTAGATATTATGGTATAACAATATTCAAATTCTTTATTCGGCACAAACATTATGATGTTTTTCGCCAAAGATAAGATCTGTGTTCTCACCAATGCAATACAATACAAAGCAAAACAATACAATGCAATGCAATGCAATAAAAACAATACAATACAGACGGTTACAATTCAACACAATCAGAAGAGTTTAATGCAGATGATATCATTCGCAGTGAGTCAACAATGTATGGCAAGTATAAAATTACACATTTGAAATATGCTATTGATTCATTTGTGCTGTAATTTATATTTAAGAAATAGAACATCATATACGGTGAATTATCGTCTAATATATCACGGTTTTGAGTTCAATTGTAAACAATAATTTACGAGCCCTTGCAGCGGTGTAAATTATTCGTTGATGACCTAGCTCTCGGTCGGGGTGTCGTACTTAGTAGAGCAGCCACCACACTGCGATCCATTGAGACTAAGCCTTTCGACTAGGAGATTTGTCCGCACAATTATTGTTTACAATTGAACGACAAACCGTGATATATTACAAGATAATTCACCGTAAAGGATGTTCTATTTCTATTCTAATACCCCTAAAATGTGAAAATAACGCACAATTCTGAAATCTTTTGCATTGCTTTCCTTACTGTACTAACGTTGCAAACGTTACAGTGATATCTTTCTCGCACTGTCTTGCTTATTCTCCTAACGTTGCAAACGTTACAGTGATATATCGTTGAATATAACGAGATATTTTAAACTAGGCTATATAGTGCGGGTGTATTAGAATAATTATTATCATTCATAATCATGTCAAGTAAATAATGTATTAATCGAATGAACAAGGTATGAGACAGATAACAAATGAAGTAACATCGAATATAAAAAAGCATAGACTTTTGGCGATATTAACCAAAAAAAAAAAGCAAAAAAAAAGCTTCTAAAACTAGACTGATACCCTCTAAGATGTTTAACGAAACAATGTATATAAAATATATATGAAAGGTAGTTCATATGTATACTTATAACGCTCAGCATATCACCCAAACTCTTAAAAGCGATATGTCCTACAGTTTAAGCATTCAATCACATAAAAAACTCTTCTAATTTTGGAATAAAACTCTATTTCAAATCGTAACCATGAAACACAAAATCATCATCAGGATTGTGGAAAGGAGTGGGGTTTCCATGTATGTTCCGTTTATTCCGTCTGAAAGACACAAAACATGTAGCTTTATTTCTCAAATTTATGTTTGTGTATAACCATTGCTTAAACATATGCACTTTGAATCAAATTGTCCGAAGGGCTTTCTGTTAAAAGTGTGGGTGCTTTTGACAATGACTGCACTACCACTAATTCCAGAAAATTTAATCCTAAAAATGAAACACTTTATTCTTACTTATAATTTTTAAAATTACTTAGACAGACTAGACTTGTGATTAACAAGAAATATAGCTGCCAATGGATGTCTAAGAAAAAAGCGAGGTAAAAGTTAGTCCGGGTGGTTTGAGTTTGCAGAACTGGGTAACTATGTATGTACGTATAAAGTGCTTGTTGGTTTATAACTTAATACGAGTTGATACTTATGAGATACAATTAGTCAACAGTGGCTTACAGTTGGCTAAAATACATGTTTAACGTCAGGATGCATGGAAGCTGGTCTTTCAAAACAATATGGATAGTGTGGTTTCATGCTTAAAGGGACAGCCCGGTTTAAGGCCCCATCCGAAGGAAGAGGCTAATGATAATGTATTGCCTAAGTACATACAGAAGAAGATCAGTTGCGACGGTGAGGCTCAAATTTACCGCGCAATCCTATAGGCCGCCTTATCCCCAGCGTATCAAAACTCAATCCAGGTGTTTAAGTCACATAGTATGTTATATATGGCGATATAAAAGTATAGGTTTATTCGCGGGTTCTTCAAATACCCGTGATTGAGTTGGTAACTTTTAATTTAACTTTCCAGTTTTGAGTAATGCCCGGCTGGTTAAAGCAGTTAGTTGTGTCAATAGAGTTTGGTTTCTCAAAATACGTAAGTGAAATACCTTCAAGTCAGCAGGTTTAGAAACGGTGTACACCTGTTGTAAAATGTGCATGTTGATGGCGCGATAGGTAGTTTAACATCCAGTAATACGAATATCCGGTTTTGGAGTTTGTGTGGTATAATTAATGTTTAAGAATTTAATTTGAATTTCAATATGGATGGGGTTGGGTGTGTGCTATTAAGATTAAGCCGATGATACTTACAATAAATAGTATATACTGTTACACATACCAGTTCCACTTCATACTTGTCACGTGCACAAAATGACCTATTTATGTGTCGACATGCCATAGAACACCATTCATTCATTCATTCATTCATTCATTCATTCATTCAATTCATTCATTCATTCATTCATTCATTCATTCATTCATTCATTCATTCATTCATTCATTCATCATTCATTCATTCATTCATCATTCATTCATTCATTCATTCATTCATTCATTCATTCATTCATTCATTCATTCATTCATTCATTCATTCATTCATTCATTCATCATTCATTCATTCGTTCTTACTTATTAGCATATGTGTGCTAACAAGCGTGTTTACGTGTAGTACGCATATGCTGATAAGAGTATTCCACTCATTAATTGTATCTGTTTTGTAAGAAACCTCTTTCGGCGAATTATTTTTATAGGACAGAGTTTCTAAAACTTTACAGCATTGAAAAAAAAGATGTTTTGCAAAGAGAGATCAGTCAGGCACTTCACGTAATGTGTTGTATTTGGGGTTTTACTGACTTATTCGCTAGTTTTGTGTGTGTCTTTTATAGCATATGTTTGTAGCGGATTCTGCATGCCATGTTATCTTTTATACATGATCATAGCATTTCTCTCTCTCTCTCTCTCTCTCTCTCTCTCTCTCTCTCTCTCTCTTTCTCTCTCACCAGCAATATACATTAATATGACTTAGCGGGTTAAACTCAAAAAGACAAACCTTTGCTTATAGTATACCTGAATTCGGTATGAAAATTGAAAAACTTTTTTATTATAGTATACCTGAATCCGTTATGAAAATTGCGGGAATATTTTGGTCCCAGAAATTCTTGTGATCACTCCTGAGGAAGTCGCCAAACGCCGGCCGCTGACTACTCGTTAAATCATTTGGTGACTCAAAGGGCAACGGGATTGACTCTATTTTAAACTGATCTCTACCTGCTCCTGCCCATGTATTCCTTCAGCCATAAATGAAAAAGAAAAAATATAGCCCTGCAGAGTCATATTACCATAGCAATTTATATTCAATAGTCAATACTGAAAACAACATTACGTCAACGGTATATTATTTAGGTATAAAGAGATACATTTCGAAATAGTTTCACAGGTAATATGCATAACTGCATATACTTTACCTTATACATGACTAAATATTCCAGTACTTCTATATAAACTATTAATTTCTAAATAAAGTATAACGGTGCACTAAGGTAAAGGAAACAAGAAGTATACCTTAATGTAGTTGCAAGCTGAAAATCTGATGTCTTTCGGTATATCATGGCTAAAAAATCGCCTCTAAATGTATCGGAAGTCAAACTCAAGTAGGCATTGGGAAATTGAGTCTGAAACTAAACGTACATGTCATAATAAGTAAATGTGGAATTTTAGTTCTCTTATAGTCAAATTCCTCAACTAAGGTATTGTCACTGCCTTATGATAGGTATACATGTCGAACAGGAACTGTAGCATTCACAGAACACAGTCAACCAAAAACACGAACAGAAACAAACGACAATAACACCGAACGTATGCGACATCACAAATATAAAAGAGTTGAAAATAGGGCTAACGCACTGGAACAATCAGTGGTGAAAAAGCCGATGGAGGTTTAAGGTCTCACACCTCTGTTATCTCCCATGAAATCTCACGGACCTAGAGACAAAAGGAAAACAGATTTTTTTATTTTTTTTCTCAATTTTAGGCAATTTTTAATTTGAAAAATAGGTTTTTCTCTGCTTTAGCATACATCAACAGTGTGAAAGACAGATGATACAGAAAATCCCATGTTGATATGATGTTTCATTAAAATTTCAGAAGTGTTTGACCGAAGTACCGCATATTCAGCTAGACAGTATTTTCCATAGGGGTCACAAAACATGAACGAGAAGAAAAACCAACCTAACTAACTTATGTATTTTATTGTTTTAAATTACTGGTCTTGACTATACTGAAGATATTAAACCAACAACACTGTCTGCTGCCCTGCTTTGAAGCTCAGATGTTGGAAAAGGCTGTACAGTAACACTATGGGAAAAATTAACTGAGGTGTGAGACCTGAAACCAGGTTCTCGGGTGCACAAAACCTCACTCCTATCCTATTGCCATACCAATAAAACACCAGGTAGCATTAATAGGCAATATAAGAAGATAAATCGAACAGGAAAAGTAGCATGATGGCAAGACAACCATAAAAACACACACAGAAACAAAGAACAACTTAAAGACGAATAAAAGGCAAGATAAGACAAACACAAAAGTATTGATATGTTCGAACGGTCAGTGGCAGAAAAGCATCTGGGGGTTTAAAGCAGGTTCTATGGTGCACCAAACTCACTCTTACCCTTTTGTCATCCCAGTAAACGGGACAGTGTAAATAAAGATACCACCATCTAACAAACAAGGCATGATAATGGTACCCCTGCTGGAGTAGCTTTTTAGTTATACAGGTCCTCAACACGACTACAAGCTCTAGAGAAATGAATAAGTTGAGAAACATAGACCCCATAATAAGTAGCTCGGGGAAAATCCCCATCTAAATGAGGATAATTAACAATATCAAAATTAAAATCACGTTTCTTGTCATATTTCGCCATTTTCAATAGAGAGATGTAAATCAAGAAATGAAGCGACAGTACAATTTTGAAAACGTAGCCTGATAATTTGTGAGAGCTAAATACAATTTTATTTCCCTACACTAAATGTTTCCTAAAACAATAACCTGAAAAAACACTGCTCTAAAAGAACGGGAATTGCATATGATAAATAAATACATAACATGTGATCAATACCATATTCTTCCAAATCAAAACTAACGAACAAGATAGTGTTATGTCTCTTGATCCCCCTCTTGTCCATTTCCGTCAGTTGTCTAGCAACATCTAACATGGCCGCAACGCCAGAACCGTTGTCGTCCACTCCTAGAATTGTGTAAAATCGGATACAGACACACACTAACAAGGTTTTCACATATAAATTGAATATATAGTTTCCACATATCATCGATTGTTGGTTTCTTCTTAATATTGTTTACAAATGAAATTGTTTACACATATAAGTGATATATGGTTTCCACTTAAAATTGTTTCCAAATATAAATGATATATAGTTTCTACAAACTGATTGATATACATGCTCGTATTTTCCGGACAAATGTATGTCAACAGTTTTTTTCTGCCTAAACCAACTGATTTATTAACACAATGTTCTGAAAATAGTGTATGTACACTGTTGTACACTGTTATATAAATAGTGTAAAGTTCCACTGTAATTTGTTTAAAGCTACAAGTGCAACTTTTATTTGTTCCCAGCTATAAGCGACATTTTGTACCAATGTAAATTCAGAAAATATATAGTATATTAAATATCAGATCCATATTGGCATGCCAAACAACGTTGCTAAAGTTTGACTTTTTTGCTTTGTATAGTAGCTGTAAAGCAAATACAATGCAACGACAGCGAGTTTTGTGCTTTGTCTAGTAACTGTAGAGCAATAACAACTTAACGACAACGGGTTTTGTGCTTTGTATAGTAACTGTATCTAGCAAATACAACTATGACCTTATCATTTTGCAACGTACTGCATGCTTGGTGGTGGACCCTTTTACAGTTCGCCACTATGCTTTCCTCTTTAATTGTACGATGACCGGACAGGCTGTGGACCCTATGATGACGCCTACCTAAAGCCCATTGGGACGGTGGCGTTTGATGTTTGTCCATGATCTTTCTTGTCGTGCCCTTAATGGTTTATTCTCTTACTGCTCTGGCTTCTGCAAAGTCATTGAGTACCTTCATTGTGGCTTTCTAGGCTATTGTTTTTTTGTATTATATTTACACGAGCATATTTGTGTTTTACTTATATTGCCTATTGATGCTGCCTTGTTGGTTAGAGATTAGATCATGGCGGGGATTTATTTATTTACACTGTCCTGTTTAATGGGATGACAGTAGGGTAAGTGTGAGGTTTGGTGCACCCTAGAACCGGTTTAAACCCCCAGTGGCCTACTTTGCCACTGACCGTTCCAAGGCGGTAGCCCTATTGTCAACCCTTTTGTGTTTGTGATGTCGTTTCCATTTATTATTGCTTCTTGTTTTGTGATTGACTGTCCTCCTTGAATGCTACTTTCCCTGTCCGATCTTTTTATATTTCTTTTAACGACAACGGGTTTTGTGCTTTGTATATTAACTGTCGAGCAAGTACAACATAAGGACAACGAGTTTTATGCTTTGTATAGTAAACTTTCCGTCAGTTGTCTAGCAACATCTAACATGGCCGCAACGCCAGAACGAACCGTTGTCGTCCACTCCTAGAATTGTGTAAAATCGGATACAGACACACACTAACAAGGTTTTCACATATAAATTGAATATTTAGTTTCCACATATAAATGTTTCCACATATCATTGATTGTTGGTTTCTTCTTAAAGTTGTTTACACATATAATTGATATATGGTTTCCACTTAAAATTGTTTCCGCATACAATTGATATATGGTTTCCACTTAAAATTGTTTCCACATACAATTGATATATGGTTTGCACTTAAAATTGTTTCCGCATGTAACTGATATATGGTTTCCACTTAAAATTGTTTCCACATACAATTTATATATGGTTTCCACTTAAAATTGTTTCCGAATATAAATGATATAAAGTTTCTAAAAAATGGATTGATATACATGCTCGTATTTTCCTGACAAATGTAATGTAAATTCAGAAAATATATAGTATATGAAAGATCAGATCCATATTGGCATGCCAAGCAACGTTGCTAAAGTTGGACTTTTGTGCTTTGTATAGTAACTGTAGAGCAACTACAACGTAACGACAGTGACTTTTGTGCTTTGTATAGTAACTGTAGAGCAACTACAACGTAACGACAGCGAGCTTTGTGCATTGTATAGTAACTGTAGAGCAACTACACCGTAACGACAACGAAGGTTTGTGCTTTGTATAGTAACTGTAAAGCAAATACAACGTAACGACAGCGAATTTTGTGCATTGTATAGTAACTGTAGAGCAAATACAACGTAACGGCAGCGAATTTTGTGCATTGTATAGTAACTGTAAAGAGCAAATACAACGTAACGATAGTAACTGGAGAGCAAAACCAACGTAACGTCAACGACTTTTGTGCTTTGTGTAGTAACTGTAGAGCAAATACAACGTAAGGACAACGAGTTTTGTGCTTCGTATAGTAACTGTAGAGCAAATACAACGTAAGGACAACGAGTTTTTTGCTTTGTATAGTAACTGAAGAGCAAATACAACGTAAGGACAACGAGTTTTTTGCTTTGTATAGTAACTAAAGAGCAAATACAACGTAAGGACAACGAGTTTTTTGCTTTGTATAGTAACTGTAGAGCAACTACAAGGTAACGACTACGAGTTTTGTCCAGCATGTTTTCTATTTGTCTCAAGGTGCACTTGTTGTCTAAGGAATAAATAAACATAAATCAAGTCATTACATCCTGCTAATATATTCACAGACCTAATAGCAATATTGATTACTATGTCTGTGATATATTACATTCATGGTAATGTGCATCTTCTCATTCAGATAAAAAAAAAAAATTTGATTGGTTAACGGATAAACACATAATCAATTTCCTGAATGAGCTGTACGAAGAACTACTTTAGGGAATTTTAATCTTCCGTTACGTGATCCCGCCTTAATTCCATTAGACGATCGGAAAGCTTATATTAGCTTGAGTTTATAACGGATATTTCGACAATAAAACACTTTTTAAAAACATTTTTATTGAAAACAAATGCGATAAACTGTCGAGGTTACCTATTACATGTTTTAATTTTACAATATGCAAACTGTTTAAGCCGAAATTAAGGTTTTATTTCATACACCAGCCAACCTCGTTTTCGCTTCTTGGAGAAGGGGTTTGATGGGGTATGAGAGTTAATACTTGGACCACGTAATTTATAAATAGAAGTTTCCACATTTTGTGTATTCATCAGCTATTCAAACATCAAGAATAAAACCGTATAAAACATGAATTTATTATACATTATACAGATTCAATGTATGTTTTTATCTGCGTTCATTTGAAAATAACTGCAGTTGCCTAATCACACATAAATAATGCCTATTATTTTGCTTTGGGATTAAAGCGTCTCCGTGGCCGAATGTTAACGACTTTGCGTTGTAAATATTCGCCTCTCACCGCTGCGGGTTCAAATCCCACTGGGAGCTCGACTTGTGAGGAAGTGTCGATTCTTACGGATGGAGGGAGGTGTACAGTACTGGTTCTATCCAGGAAAAGTAGGTGGTCTGCCCCCACCACAAAAAAATCGACCGTCATATATAACCTTACATGTGTTGAAAATGACGTAAAATCACCGTACCAACAAACAGACATTGCTTTGGGATTAGGCAATTGTAGTTGTTTTCCAATGAACGCATATAAAAAAATACATTACACCATTAATTGGTGGTAAATCATCTAATACTATAGACTTAGGGATTAATTCATTTCCTTTCTCTTTCTCTTGCTTAATTGTTACTATTTACATTTGATTGTGTTTCAATTGCCATTCCGCCATAATGACAGTATTATCATGCATTGACAACGTCTATTCCATTGCTGTTTGCTTAACATGTAAACCTTGGTGAAATAAAAAGATATATAACAAAATGACTAATTAACTTTAATACAGTAAAGTTGAAATTCTAGTATCATACGTTCCACCGTACAGGATGTATATTTGTCCCGAATTCTTTTTTAACACATCAATAGTGAGATCAATATTCACTATTGATTAGACAGAAGTAAATTTAAAGTCCCCATCTCGCCACCAACTGGCACATTTTACAACACATGTATACCAGTGTTAAACCTACTGACGACGAGTTACATACGTATATATATAACTTACTTTTTTTGAGAATCCAAACTCTATAGACACAATATAAAAGGCTTTAACCAGCCAGGTCAAATCCCAAAACTGGAGCGTAGAATTAAGAGTTACCGACACATAATTTATTTTACGAATATTGATCTACTTAAGGATTTTAAGAACCCGTGAATAAACCTATACATTAGTATATGACCTGAAAAGCTGCATAGAGGTTTTGTTAGTGTAATTGTGCCATTAGTTCCTTTAAAATGTATAAAGTAATAGTTCTACCTTTCGTGTCAAGAACTGTGTCATAGTGTGCCCCGATGCCTATTATCCTATCGCTTGCCTTGCCAAAACGTTCTCCCTTCAGAACACCAATAACATTTAAAAACTTAGCCTGAAAAAATATATATTTTTGATTTTGATTTTTATAATATTTCATTTAAAACAACAACAACTGGGTTTGTTTTTTTCTTTTTTACTTCTGTTTAAGACAAACGTGCAATATTGCGTGTACAATATTAAATCAGTTTAATGTAAGATAAAATAATAAATACTCAATAGATCATTATTTTTTGAAGAGAAAGGATGACCTTGCATTTAGCGAAAAGTAAAAATAATAGGACAGGAACAGAATATATTTAAAGGGACTCACGGCAATCCAGAGTTTTATATCAAACATTAAAATCAGCAACTTCGTTATTCTTCCAAATTTTGAATATATTATTGGTGATGTATAACATATAATTAGTAAAAAGTAAAACAATTTGATTTGAAATATTCTAATAATTAATATTAATTATTGAACAAATGCAAGTTATGTAGGAAAACTTACGGGACGTCGTGAGGTTTTAAAAAATCAAGATTGCCGTGTAAAGGTGTGTAAAATTAGAAACTTTACTAGTACCCCAACGAATAACGAATGTTCAAGTTCGTGGAACTCGGTCTCTAGCCCGAATCTCGTAAATTCATTGAAGATAAATTCCTTGGTTGCCGTCTTGTAGACGAAGCTAGTGTAGAACCGGTTTTCAGAAAAGTGGTCACCATGGACACTAAAAAGAACGTTCAACTCAGCTGACACGGAAAATAAAGTACTTTTTATTTTTATTTTTGAGGTATAGGTATGAATGTATGTGTACTTCAACATACTTTAAAACTGAATTAACAATAGACCTTGGTTTGTATAAGGCACCACGAGAGACATATTCTACTTAATTACTCGAAAAATATTTATGTTTAATATAATTATTGAATAAAAACGGTAAAATAAAGCCGTCACCTATATTTACCAGCATGACTAAATCACCACCATTTATAATGAGTATCAGAAACGTAGGTAATGACAAAGTGTGGTATAGAAGCTCTGGATACACTTCTAACATCCTTACTTCTTTGTGGATTTACCGAAGAATACCGCTTTAGCCGGTGCTAGGGTGTGTGAGAAGTGTTGCAGCCTATATTACCTCTCATGAACAGATTCAACAATACCGAGTCTCTACTTTTCTCTCTTGTTTATGTCTGTTGCTTCCAAAGGATTCTATTTTCGGTAATCATACTAACTGCTAGAACTAATGATGTCTGAAGTCATGAAGTTAGGTAAATGATTTGACATCGGATTGAAAAGAAATTCGCAAACATTGACCAGAGGGTCAAGAACCAGCAACAAGTAGGGCTAAAACAGAGATGCTCGGAAAGTCCTGCCTGTATCAACATAGATTGCTCTCAAAACTACTGAGCCCTCTGGTGCTATAGCCCAGTTCGGTAACATGGTTTGCTTTCCTTTAATGGGAAATACCAAATTAATCTTTCATGGGTATCCGGTGAAGATAGGGAATTCCAACCAGAGGTATAAGTGTTTTATCGGAACCGAGGCTCTGCCAAGGTTCCGATTAAAACACTTATACTGAGGGTTGGAATTCCCTATCTGAATCGAATACCCATGATATATTCTTTTTCATGTAAATAAACTATTGATGGAGCAATCGGTTGAATAACATTGAAAAATGTGGATGATAAATTTGATTTGAATGCAAATGTGTTTTGACGGGCAGCAACCCGCAGTAGACATAACCAATATGGAAACCTGCGTATTACCTTCGATTAATGTTGCGAAGTAGTGTACGAGATTTTGCAAATGGTTTTCCTACTGAGCAATAGTCTTGATCATCTGCGACACTTGTTTCAACCACAAAGATTACAATCGTCGCAAAAACCGAAACAAATCTTTGAATTGAGATACTGCGTTCAGTCAAATAGGTCTCGTCTTGAAAACTATGGTAACATCCGGGTGGTGCGCTAAAACGATGTATCCGGTCTATGAGCGATAGCATATGGCTGAAAACGGTAATCCAAAGAAGCAATTACAAAGACGGAGCTAGACCAGGTACCATGGGGTCAGTCTGGTGGAACGCACAAGTAGTCCTAGGTAAACTATTGAGTAATTTACTGTGAAGCATAAGAATGGTGAAAGACACGGGGCTGGTATGTATTGAATATTTTTCTTTATTTCTGAAACATTTTAACTTGCTTCTGGTGAAAACCTCATCAAAATTGAAGGTCAGATGGGTATGCTGCACTACCTTTTGTGAAGCACAGTTTGAAGTGTACTTTGGTCATTTTGACCTCAGAATTCAAAAGGAAGGTGGACAATTTCAGTTTGGAAAAATATTTTGGGAAAACAAGCAGGTCACGCCATCATCTAAGGCCCATTTTTGTGTTGTACTGTGCCCGACTGATACGACATTGTTTGTGATATATGGCCAGCATAGTTAGGATTGGATATTTTCGTGTAGGTATTTATTAACAACCCTATGTAAATATAAGGTCCAGACGAATAAAAGGCAAGATATTAAATCACAAACATAAAGGGGTTGACATAAGGGCTACGCTACCGCACTGAAACGGTCAGTGGCAAGCACAAGACCGCTAGGGTGTAAACCAGGATATACGGTGCACCAAACCTCACTCTTACCCTATTGTCATTCCAGTAAACGGGACAGTGTAAATAAAGATATCCCCGCCAGGTTATAATCTCTAAAAAACAAGGCAGCATTAATAGGCAATGTAAGTAAAACACATATATGATCATATATACTGAACCAAACAGCTAACGCACCAGTAGACAATACCTTTAATGTATGAACTTATTATATGCCGACTGGTACCGTTGAAGACAGGTAATTTGAATGATTTTTTTAATTTACAGTCGTTATTGACAAGATATTTGTCTCGTTCAGAATGAAATTTGTTTTGATTTATTGCTTGTTATTATTGAGATATTAAAGGTATTGTCTACTGGTACGGTAGCTGTTTGGTTCAGTATATATATAATATAAAAAAACAAAGCCTAGAAAGTCACAAAGTAAGTACTCAATTGGCAGATGCCAGAGCAACAAGAGAACAAAGCGTTAAGGGTACGACAAGACAAGATTACAGACAAACATCAAAAGGTACCCTCCTATAAGGATTTAGGTAGACGTCATCATAGGGTCCACAATATGTCCGGTCATCACACAAACAAGAGGAAAGCATAATGGCGAACTGTAAATGGGTCAACAACTAAACACGCAGTGCGTTTCAGAACGATAGGGCCATGGCCTCTTTTAATAACCGTTTTAACAAGTTTAATAAAGACTGTATGAAGGCCTAGAAAGAATCACCAACAAGTACTTAAACGATGGCTATAGGACCGCTAACATGTTTCATCAGCATTGGACTCTATGGTAGAATAAAACAACTGCATATTCCAAAATCATCGATTATAGAGAAGTTGAAGGCTACTAAAGACAGACTGGGGTAACCCTCAAGTATTCAAAGGACGACATGCTGCTTACAAAAGGCATCGAAACACTTACCGGAAAAAAATGTCAGCAAGCAAGGCGGTTGAACAAGCTGAATACGAAAGGAGAAATTTAGAAATCGCCGAACACAAAAAATACAAAATATATTGCAGTCTCGTTTTGATGTTCATGAAAGGCAGTGAAACATCATTGCTATCGTTCACGCCATCTAGCCTCGAGTTTAGCAGAACTTAATATTTAAAATGCCAATAGTACGAAACTTTGAGCCATCCCGAAGATGGTATGCATATGACGGTGAACATGGAACATTCCATGTGGTATTTTCCTACCAATCGATGGTCATCGTCATATGGTCCCAGTTTGTAACAAAATGCTTTGCCCTAAACGAGAAAAAACAATGGGTGAAATAAACAAAATGTAATTTAATTGGGAGCAGGAAGCTTGCGTATCACACGCTACAGCAGAAAGTCAACTGTGTGAGAACACTAGCAGTCAATCGTCAAGGGCTGGGGACAACCAAGCGACAGAGTTTGATTACAGCAGGGCCAATGAGAGGTAACAGATGATCCAGCAAAGGAAGAGAGTAGAAAATCTAATACCTTGGAGATGGAATTACGGGGTCGTTGGAACGTTTGACATGGACTGACATTTGACAGTAAGAGCCACTAAGACTCAAGCAGGTATGCAAAAGAATGATAATGGACCTTTGGAAACGGCCGAGCAAGTCGAACAGAAAATGTAGCAGTTTGTTTCTCATGAGATCTGAAAATGGTCCCCTGTCATCATCAGCAAAATCACTTAGATGGGGATTGTTGTCAGATCACAGTTGACAGTTCGGTGAGATAAATGGGCACCATAGAACATGTACCATCGGCTGCCAAACAGAACTACCCATGCTACGAATCAGTAGTGTTATTTTTTACAGGT